>VZRQ01004565.1:0-16534 GCA_013397975.1 Machaerirhynchus nigripectus | reverse complement strand
GCGGCGGGGGCCCGCAGTTCCTTGCCCCGCCCGGGGCACCCGAGAGTGCGGGCTTCGGCCCCGCCGGGGAGCCCGGAGAGCAGCACTTCGAGCACCTCGCGGCAGGTAAGCGCGCTGACCTCGCCCAGGGGGGCGGGGAGTCCCGGTGTGCCGCGGGGGCAGCGACGCCTGCGGGAATTCCGCGCTGCAGCGTCGCCTCTGTCCCGGCGGCCGCGCGGGGGGATTCTCCTGTGTGCGTCAGCGGCTCCGGACTAGCTGCGGCTGGAGGCCTGCCAGCAACGCTGCCATGTGGTANGAATCTGGGGCTGCGCTGTGTGAGGGATGGCTCGCGAAGCACCGGCAGCGGCTGTAGTGGCTGCTGGAATTAATCGCTACTCCTCTCTTTGCAGACACTTTTCCCGAAATCTCCCTGAACAGCGAGAAAACCCTGCCAGAAACCAACTATCCCAACCAAACGACGCGACTGCCACCGATAACCTACACGGGGCGCTTCTCCTTAGAGCCGGCCTCCAACAGCAGCAACCCTTTATGGCCAGAGCCCCTCTTCAGCCTCGTCAGTGGGCTGGTGGGCATGGCTAATGCACCTCCCACCTCTACGCCTACTTCATCATCACCATCCTCCTCCTCGCAGAACTCGCCACTGAGCTGTTCTGTCCAAGCCAGCGAGAACAATCCAATTTATTCAGCTGCACCAACGTTTCCCAATTCCAGCTCTGACATTTTCCCTGAATCCCAGACCCAGTCCTTCCCCAACCCCTCCGGAGCCCCCATCCAGTATCCACCTCCAGCTTATCCGACTGCTAAAACCAACTTTCAGGTGCCAATGATCCCGGATTACCTGTTCCCTCAGCAACAGGGTGAGCTCAGTCTTGTTCCGGCTGATCAGAAGCCCTTCCCAGCCCTTGAGACCAGAGCACAGCAGCCTTCCCTCACACCGCTGTCCACTATTAAGGCATTTGCTACTCAGACTGGCTCCCAAGAGTTGAAGACACTCAACGCTAACTATCAGTCCCAGCTGATCAAGCCCAGCAGGATGAGGAAATACCCAAACCGTCCCAGCAAGACGCCTCCTCATGAGCGACCCTATGCCTGCCCAGTGGAGTCCTGTGACCGGAGGTTTTCACGATCCGATGAGCTAACGCGGCACATACGCATCCACACAGGACAGAAACCTTTCCAGTGCCGCATTTGCATGCGGAACTTCAGCAGGAGTGACCACTTGACTACGCACATCCGCACACACACAGGAGAGAAGCCATTTGCCTGTGACATTTGTGGCAGAAAGTTTGCCAGAAGTGATGAGAGGAAGAGGCACACTAAAATCCACCTTAGGCAGAAGGACAAGAAAGCAGAAAAGGCAGCTCCAGTCTCAACTGCTTCCCCACTTCCTGCCTATTCATCCTCTGTGACTACATCCTACCCTTCCTCCATCGCCACCACTTATCCCTCCCCAGTGCGCACAGCATATTCTTCTCCTGCTCCCTCTTCCTATCCCTCCCCTGCACACACCACATTCCCATCCCCTTCTATAGCAACCACTTACCCCTCCGGCACTGCCACTTTTCAGACCCAAGTGGCCACCTCTTTCTCATCTCCAGGAGTCGCCAACAATTACAGCTCACAGGTGACCTCAGCACTTTCAGACATGAACTCGGCCTTTTCTCCAAGGACAATTGAGATCTGCTGAGATTACATTCTGGAACAGGAGAATTCACCTTTTCCAATGGTTTTATCAGACATGGAGTCTCCAATTATTCCCACACCACCATACGTTGCAAGGCTATTTAGTTTGAATTTCAGCTGCCTGAAACAACTGCTGCTTAAGTTTTCCACCTCTGTTGAATGACTTAATTTGCATGGACTGTGGATATAAGTTCAATATAATTTTCCCCGTAAACAATAGTCTTTTATTAGGAAGAAAGGACTTTGATTAAGTATCTAGCTGATGTAAATTGTACATGTGCCATGGTTTTGCTTTCCTTTAGGTACTATTGATGTGGAAAAAATCTTTGCATATTCATATTGTATAATTTGGAGTTTGCAGGGCCATATTTTGTAAATGTTAATTCTGTTTCAGTGACAATGCTATAATGCGTTTCAAACTTCTTTGGGAACAGCACTTACTGTATTTGAGCATGTTGGAGTGATGCTATGTAAATATCACCTGATGAGACACTCACATGTGGCAGAAGTTTTGTTTTAAAAGTTAAAAGTCTTGGTGCCTTTTTGTGAAGCCTTGCTGACGTCATGCGTTTGTGTGAGTGGATGCTTTGCATCTTGCCTTAAAGTGGAAGGGATGTTACTCGAATATTGTAAGGAAGGGCAGGGAATGGGTAGGGAGAGGAGCAAGAGAAAGGCCCAGGGGATGGAATGTAAGCAAAAACAAAAAGAAAAACCACCCACACCCTCTCCCCCCCCCACCTCTCAAAGTCTATTTTTGTTACAAAAATGTAAATTTATATATATATATTCAGGAGTTGGAATGTTGTAGTTACCTACTGAGTAGGCAGCAATTTTTGTATGTTATGAACATGCGGTTCATTATTTTGTGGTTTATTTTTACTTTGTAATTGTGTTTGTTAAAATGAAAGTGACTGTTTGGCTTCTAAACACATTGAATGCGCTTTCCTGCCATTGGGATATTTGGTGTACAATACCCTTCAGAAAAAAATAAATAAAACATCAAATTGTGCAGACTTACACATTTTCCTTGAACTTACTACTTAGGAAGACTGCACCACACCAATCCTGACTCCTTCAGTTGCTTCAAAGCCACACGTACCGCTCGTCTCCTGGAAAAAACCACCCGTTCAAAGAAAGGAGGGGAGATCACTCTTATGTCCAATTCCTCGCAAAAAGCATGGACGGCATACACATGTCCTTGCATTAGGTGCATCACGAGCTCTTTTGAAGTAGCCACAATTACTGTCTTCTGGCTTCTCCAGAGCTAATCTTAGACAGAAAAACAATTCTTGCTGTGCGGAAACTAAAGTCAGAAAGTTAGAATCTCAGCTGTGTTCAGAGGTAGTCAGAAATCTTACTGGATGGCAAAATAATAGAGCAGTTTCTAGGCTGGAAATACAGTAAGCTCAGTCATAATGGTTGGTTGAGAGAAGATAGCCCTGGTCCGGTGAGGGCTGTCATAAGTTCCCCCTTGACATATCATAGAGCATGTGAGTGTGTGGGCCTGATACCCTTTATTACAGGTGTTTCAGTATTTGTAGGAGAAAACACTTCTTTCCCTGGTGGCTTGAAATGCATTTCAGGGGTTATGTGACCACTGCAGACCGAATTCAGAGGAAACTGGATCCATGAGGGCTGGTGGTACAGGTACAGAAGAGGGTTCTGGTGTTTCTCCTTTTGGGTAGGCTCTCTACCAGACACTAATGTTTAAGGCTGTGACTAGATGGGATGCAGATAAAGGTCCCGATGAATGCACCTAGCATAGTGTAAATTGCCTAGCAATCTCTGCCAGACACAGTGTGCCCTACTGCTTACCAAAATTGCCTGTACCGGCTAGGAAGGGTAACCTGCTGAAGCCCCTATGCTTGTCCTTCTCCTCAGGTACGGAGACCGCCTCTGGTAAATGGCATAAATTCTGAAAGACACCTGAGAGCTTACCCGTTGGTAAATCCCAGTCTGTCATCTCTCAGGCAGGACTGTTCTCAAAGGACTGGGACAAGCCGTGGGGAAAGGCCTGTGCATCTTTGTGCTGCCTTGTGCCTGCAGTGCTGGATGTGATCTGCAAGCTGCTAACAGTGACTTTGCAGCTGGCCCTGCTGGGCTTTTTCAGAAAAAGTTGCTAACTCTTTTCAACCCAAGGGGCTCTGGCCTTCGTTCAAGGCAAGTCGAGTGGGCAAGTTGAATGGGCAAGTTGAATATGTGGCTTCAGACTACCCGAGCATACAACCCATGTCAGAAGTCACAGAATTCCCCTTACGGGAGACAAGACAATGAAGGGTCTCCAAATGTGGTGCTTCAAAGAAGGAAGCAAATAACATTATGTACAGGTAAAGATAAAATTTTTGCCTATATCTGGTTCCCAAAGTCAAGAACAAAAGAAACAGTTGGAGTCAGCTTATTCTGATCTGTGAGCACTGCTCTCTTCAGATTTATAGAACAGCTCAGCTGAAAGGGACCCAGGGCCTACAATGGACATGTAGTCCAACTGCCACTTCAGGGCTGTTCAAAAAAGCATGCTATTAAGGGTACATATATTACGATGTGCAAATGTCTCTTCAATACTGAGAGGCTTGAGGCACTGACCACCTCTCTAGGAACCCTGTTCCATTTGACTACCCCCTCAGTAAAGACATGTTTCCTGATGTGAAGTCTGAACATCCCCTAATGGAGCTTTGAGCTACTCCTGCGAGTCCTGTCCCATCACTGGATACAGGGAAGAGATCAGCACACCCCCCTCTCCACTTCTCCTCCTCAAAAAGATGTAGATGATGATGATGTCTTTTTGAGCTCATCTCTGTTAACTCCTGGTCTAGCTTTCTGGAATTTTGATTGTGCTAAAAACTTACCAAGTAGGCTCTCAAGCAGTGCCTGATGAACCTGTGGGTGCCCCAGGTTCTCCAGAGCACTTTGAAATGAACAGTGATGGTAATTTCCATGCCTAAAAAGGCAAAAAGAAGATAGGTTCTCTTTGGTGCATCGTGTGAAAAGTGGTCCAAGTCAGGCAGCAGTGCGTGGCTATACAGGAATTAAGGCCAGTGCACCCTTGCAAGCAGCAGGGCGTGTCTTTTCTGTCTGGCTAGCCACCTCTGCACACAGGACTTGCCTCTGGGTGCCAAACCAGCAGTCCAGGGGAGATGGTGGGCTCTCTAGCTCAAAGAAATGCTGGTCCTACTTGCCCCATGCATGATCCACTTTGTAATGGCAGATGATTTCAACTCGTGGGAGCTTCTAGAAATTCACCCAATCCCTCTCTCTCTCCCCTCCCCTGTCACCTCCTTAAACCTTCTCTTGAGTGTGCTGCAGTATCCCTTTAAGTGGAAAAATTCTGCGCTCCAAGAGCTGTGTGCATTGGTCAAAGACATTACACGGGTAGCAATGTCCAACCGCAGGGATGTTCAGAGGCATTGAACCAGCTATGTAGGACTACTGTTGGCCCCATGTTAACCCTGACTCAAAACGCAGTATGGCTGAGTAGCACAAGCTAGCAGTGTTCTGAGGAACTGCGTAGCTGTGTACTACAGCTTGACTGTAATGGCCTGCAAGCTGGCAAATGACAGTTCCCATCCAGCTAGGAGGAGATCGCTTGTCTGAATTGCATCCCATTGCAGGAAGCTTCCCATACCATGGAGCCTCTAGACTGGGAAAAAAAAAAGTTGTAAAAACTGTTGACATATGACAGAGCTAGGGCTATGCATGTACCCTTTGGTAACTTCCTAGAAAATGCTAATAATTTAAGCATTGGCATCTGGTCTAAGTTGCAGCAACCTGCACTTTGCATTTGCTGCCCTTATGTATAAGATAAAGGACATAAATGCATGGGGTCTTCTGCTCCCATTATTTTTATGCCCTTCATCCAATGAAACGAAAGCAGATTTCAGGGTTGAGAACGCATTGACCATAAATCTTCTGCAAGATCTTTCGTTTGCTGTTGGCCTGAAGACAGGATTTCTGATTCCTAAGAAGTTTCCTTCTAGTCCAATTAGGAGGATGAGTCCGTTTCAAGGAGGCTGTTCCCAAGGAAACACCAGGTGTTGCCACTGGCCGGGAAAACCCTTCCCCTGTAGGAAGTACAGCGGCGAGGAAGGAAGCGAAGACCTCTCGCTTTTACACTCACGCGCAGAAAACCCATTTGCTCGGAACTAAACCTCAGCTGTTTGTGATTTGAAGCCCAGTTCAGACCTGACCACTGGCGACAGGAACGGCCGCCCCCCCACAGGCTGCAGAGCCCGCGGCGCCGCGCCAGCGCGGGGAGCGCTCCCGGCTGAGCAGAAGCACCGCCTCCGCGACGTCCGGAACCGCGAGGACCATATTTGGCGTTTCCTCCATGCCTTTTTTGGCACTTCCGCGGGCCAAAAAAGGAGCTTCCTGCTCAGGCGTTCCGGGGCTGCTTCGCGCAGCCGCCGGGATGTTGCGGGTACGCTCTCCCTCCTCTTTCCCTCCCCATTCCCCCCCCCCCGCCCCCCCCTTGCGGTGGGCTCGGGAAGCCCTCGCTAGGGACGGTGCGGGTTCCGCACCCACCGTGGATGGCGCGGCTCGCGGCTCCGGGCAGCGGAAGTCTCTGCTCCGCAGTGGGCCGAGCGGCGGGCCGCGGCTCTCCGTGGGGCTCGTAAAGGCCGCGGGAGGGCAGGCCGACCGGCAGCGCTTCCTCGCTGCTGGTTACTGTTCGCTTGCGTTAATAGGGACCGAGTCGCCTTTCTTACACGCGTCCGAAATAGGGAGGATGCAGTCTAATCTGGAGATTGCTGCAGAGGGCAGTGACCTTGTCCACCCAGGCTTTTCCTCTGCAGAACCTTTCCGTAAGCGACTGTTCCCGTGGGGAAGTGTGGATAGTCCTCGATTAGGTGGCTGTTTTGTGCTTTAATTGCACTAGAGAAAATAGATTGTTCGGTTTTCTTTCCCATTAGAAATAAGGAGCTAAAAATTAGTTCGGGCATACTCGGTAGACTTTAGAACCCTCAAGAGTTTTGAGTGTAGATAATGTATTTATGAAGAGGGCTTGGCGGTGTGATTGTCGAGCTAAACATTCCATGTTTTTACCTGAGTACGTTAGCTTAATGTAGCTCTAATAAGCACTAGTTAAACCTAGAAAAAAAGATTCCATGTTTTAAAGTGCACGAAGATTCTAGGATGAAATGTTAGATGTAGCTAGAGAACAAGAACTTTAAATGGTTAAGCTTTTCTCCTATAATCAAATAAACTTTGTTTTTAAAAATCAGCCTTGACTGATTGACTAATGATTTATGGTCTTAACTTGATGAATGAAACTCTCTTCTAAATAGCTGAGGCTGATGCTTATATGTAATCTCTACCACTTTGCAGGCTTCAATTTGTGATAAGCTTTTGGCACTGTCGTAACAAAAATGATGGTTACGCAGAAGTATTTTCAGTGTGTATATTTGAGTTCTGTAAATACGAAAAGCATTATAAAAGTATGCTTCTCGAGGTTTTTTTTTTAGCAAGCACATAGGCTATCTTTTTCTTTTGTGAGCTTATCATACCACGTTTTTATATCTCCAAACATAAACGATGTTACACAATGATACTACCAGTAAACGTTGATAGTTGAAAGTTCTGCTATTCACGTCCTCTGTTAGGCTGACCTGAGTAACATGATATGACTTCTGTTACCCCAGCTACTGTGATAGCGCGCTTCTCCTTTAACAGTACAACTGTTGATTGCTAGTAGATCTGCGAACATCAGAGTTGGAGAGGTGGGGAGAGAGAATTTCGATTTGATCATTAATAGGTGACAAATGCTTTTGTCCTTTTGGTAAGATACAGTTAAATAGACTGAGCTTCCTTATGTGTCCCTGACTTCAGGTGTTATGCTCAGTGACAAAGCCTTTGTCTTCTGTGAAGAGTCTGCCTCAGAATTGTTCCTTGTCATCAGACACTTGCATTTTTTTTATCACAGGGTTTTCTTCCTCTTTCACAATACAGGTGTTGCCAGCTGTCACCGAAGGCGTCCTTGAACAGTCTTCTGGAGTCCCTTGGCATTGTGATCCAGACTTTTTCCACGTGGATCCTGAACTGCCCGTGTCTTGTGCCCCAGGAGCTGTTAATTCAACAGCTGGTGCAATGGATTTTGAATCCATTTGATTGATTCAGGGATGTGCTGGAGGTAAGAGAGGGAATCATAATAACCATTTATTTCCCCAGCGCACAGGTCTTGCATCAAAGCTGTGATAGTGGAAGTTTGTCAGCACAGCAAATGTGGGTTTTGCCAAAGGTGGATGGGTTTATAAAATATATGTAAAAATAATAACAAAAAAGTGCCGGGTTTTTGTTGTTGTTTTGGTTTTGTTTCTTAAAAGAGAAATGAGCTTCAGAAGAGAACAAAACTGGCTCTACCCAGAATGAGTAAAATTAGCTGGAAGAGATATTCAAAACTGAATGCCTCCTTTTATGTTTCTTGATTTACCAGAGAATGTTGTTTTGCTTAAATGGAATTTAATGGGACATAAATGCGTATATGTTTCGTTAGAAATATCAAACCACACAGTATTCTTGCAAGTTGGGTTTTATAAGCTCTCCTGTGTGAACGAGAAAAATGCTCAGAAACTGGAAACACTTTTTTTTTTTTCTGAAGCAGGAATACTGTATAGAAAGAACAGTCTTCCAGACGCTTCTCTTAGGGCTACTCTTTATGCCTTTTCTGGTAGGGTCTATTGCATTTGTAAAAGAGGAGAAGGAAAAGTCACTCTAATGTATGCCATCTGTTCATAGACTTGAAAGGCTGGTGACCTGACTTCAGTGACTGGCAGGACAGAAGTGACAGGGATTTTATCCATTTCCTCTAGGATGGAGGTAGCTTACAATCACTTTTGAAAGCAGATACAGCCAGATGGTAGTAGGTGATAGAGTTACACTCAAACTTCTCTTGTGCAGTCTTTAGAGGTTTCTGATAATTTCTCAGCTTTAGAGAGAGCAGCCGTACTTACATAACTGAGCTCTGTTTGGCTTTATCAGAGACGGCGCCAGTAGGCTTTAGATGCCGTATGCTGCCACCTTGTGTTAAGAAACGTGGGTGTTCGTACTAGGAAATACCCTTGTTAGTAATGCTCAAGTAACCTTGTAACTCTTAAGTGTAGTCCTGAATATGAAACGGATCATGTCAAGTCACACAGCTTGGGTTCCTTTGAATTCCTTTAGGAATCTGAGACTAAGGTTCTTGGTTGGTTTTTGGCTGGGTTTTGTGTTGATTTGATTTTTTTTCCACGGGGCTTGTGGTGGTATCGTCTCCCTTTTTGTGTCTGGTTTTTTCTTCCTCCTTCCCAGTTTCTCCCTTAACTCACAAGGAGTAGAAAGTTGCTTTGTTTTCTAGCTCAGGGTGCCTGGAGACTGGAATGCATATCTTTGGAGCATAACATACATACAAAAGTTTATAACTTCTGTTTTCTGACATTGCTTTTCACGGTTCATTCCCGCTGTCAGTTGGCAACAGGCAGAAGAGCCAGGAATGCTCTTTGAGGCACTGCATAAACTCCACACTTCTAGATTTTTCTATAAAGGAGTACTAGCCAAGCTGCTTCCAGTATCTGGGAGGGCACAAAGCAACACTAAATAATCTTCACTGCACACTGCAGTCTGGGATGCCCGTCTATCTCGGGCCATCTATGGGGCTAGATAAGACAGAAAGTGCTTTTAATCTCCCTTTTTCTTCTCATTTGTGCGCACCAACTGGGTACGTCTGGGAGTCAGAATAGTTGAGTGCGTCTTAGAACACTTGGCCTTAGGTAGGTGTTTTTCAACACCTGAAAGAAGTCCAGTGGAAGAAACTGGGCCAGAAAGGCTGTCTTTAAACAAGAGTCTGGCTGCAGTGAGGATACATGAACAGACCTGGTTATCTATGTATTCCGGAGCATAATGGAAAATTTCTGGAATTCCCCCATGGTGTCTGAAAGGTGATAATCTAAACCCTGTCCTTCAGGCCGCTCTTAGAATCCCAGATAAATCTGGGAAAGAGCGTGTGACTTAAAACTGTGATTGCAAATGTTCTCTCTGTAATGGGTGACACCCCTCCCCGCTATTAGGTTACTCCAGATGTGAAACACTATGATCACACCACATTTGCTGCAACTTCCTGCCGTGCGTTTCCAGACGTTCTAGGAAACCTGTAGTGAAAGCTTATCCTGAGTGATGAAATCCATTCTGGGGTACAGGTGGACAAGTCTGCATAATGCTTATGCACCACCTAAACCGGTGTAAAGTGAAATTAGTACTACTCTCATTTTAGGATATGAATTTTCATTCATAGCGCTTAGTTTACCATGGATTTCTTTGAATTCCTTCTTCTACATGCTTTAAATATTTGAGATGGATAAACTAGGCAGAATCGCTGTGTGGTGAACTCTATACACCTATGCTTATTGTATATTGACAATGTTAAGTCCAATGCTAAGTTCAGTTTTAAATCCAGTTTCTGTGTAGAAAAATTGTGTTCAGAGCTTCAATTTTTACCTGAAAGCTAAGCATTTTAATCCTAGAAAATGGAAAAAAGGAGACTTTAAACTTACCGTTTTCCTTGGATTTTCTTGTCTCGCACAGGTATCTAGCAGCCGGCGCATAAGGTACGTGCACGCTTAGCATGCAGCGGAGGAACCATGAGAGCATTCAGAGAAGCTTTTCTCCGTGTTGAACTGCAGTAAATACACGTAGATTAGCAGATAATGATAAAGATTTGCTACCAGGTAAAAAGAATAAAAAGTCTGGGATTTTGGTTTTTTCTAAATCATATTTTAGATTTAAATTTTACATTGTTTTCACATTCATAGATGATACTTGTTTTTGAAGTTTGAGTGTTCAGCGATTTATAGTACATCGATCTAGTAACTCAAACTTCGGTGTTACTATTCTGTCTTCTTCAAGCTAGCTGTGGCACTTCAGAGTCTTGTCATAAGACTTCCAAACTGAGCAACTAATACTGCTCACAGCAGTGCTACAACCAAGGAATACTTCAAACCAAACCATCTTACTGTATTTTGCAGATAATAATCTATGAAAAAGACAGCTCTTCAAGTGATAACAGCTTTGTATAGAGTCCTGCTCTGTGTGTAGAAGCTCGGGTTGTGCTACGGTATACGGAACTTTGACACAGAATGCCACTGAACAAGGTATTGCATGGAATCGTGATTTAAAAGAACCGGTTGCATAGAGGCAGTAAATTTGCAACCTCCTGTTTTCTCTGACAAACATGTAGCGCGGCTGAGGAAGGACAAAAACCAATTTTGTTTTTCAGATGCCGAACGACTTGGGTGATGCCCATTGAAAAGATCTTACCAGTATAATTTGGTGGCTCTTGACTGTTTGGAGGGCAGAGGGATGTACCACCACAGCTGTCTGTTACTTACAGAATCATGTCACAGTTTGGATTGGAAGGGACCTTTAAGGTCATCAGCTCCAACTTTCCCTGCAATGAGCATGGACATCTACAGCTAAATCAAGTTTCTTAGCCCTCTATCCAACCTTGAGCGTTTCCAGGGATGAAGCATCCACAGCTTCTTTGGGCAATCCGTGCCAGTATTTCACCATCCTCACTGTAAAAAAATTCTTCCTTATCCAGTCTGAATCTATGTTCTTTTAGTTTAAAATCATCACCCCTTCTATCACTACAGATAGAGTCCCTCCTGCAGGTCCATGCTGTGGACTGGCCACCAGCTGGACACAGCACCACTCTCTGGGCCCGGCCATCCAGCCAGAACCGTACTCTGTGCGCACTGAATACTTTTATTGGGGATTAGACCTTGTCTGTGTATTTCTTTGAATACGTTTTTGCAGTCAGTGTTATCGGCGACAATCCTTGAACCTTAACCTGTCGCTATTTTATATTAATAAAGACTCTTGTTCCATAAGCTGTTGGTCTGAGTCCTTCACGGATGCTAGCAGTCACTGGCAGCAGGTGACATAAATAAAGAGGAAGAGCCACTAGGGGGTCATAAAGTGGGAAGACCTGCTGAGGGGTCTCTCTTACGCTGTTGTTTCTGTCCCTGAATAAGTCAGTTGAGCCACCCTCTGATCCAGCAGGACTGCTCAATGAAGCGTTCCTGTAATGGGACGGTGACAGACTCGTCAGGCACAAGGGTCTCAGGTTTCTAGGGTGCTGAAAGGCAAATTAAATACTAAGGCTCGAGTGAATCTCCCCCCACTAAAGGTTGAGGAAATCTCTCCTTTTCGCATGACAGATGTTTTGTGTAAGTGTTGTGGGTTGACCCGGCCCTGATGCCAGGCACCCGTGAAAGCCACTCACTCAGTCCTCTCCGCAGCTGGACAGAGATACGGACCAGGAGAGATCGCCCATCCAATAGCATCATGGGCAAAACAGGCTCGAATTATAGATAGTAATTGAATTTATTGCCAACAAAATCACAGCAGGATAACGAGAAGTAATAGAAAACCTTCAAAACACCTTCCCCCTGCCCCTCCCCTCCTTCCCATCCCTACCTCGTACCTCAGCAACGCAGGGCGACAGGGAATGGGGGTTACGGTCATTTTATCACCCGTCGTTTCTCCCACGGGAGACGGTTCTCCACAAACTTATCCAATGCGAGTCCATCTCACTAGCAGCTGCGAACTGCTGCAGTGTGAATCATTCTTCCACGGGTTGCAGTCCTTCAAGGGCAGGCTGCTTCAGCGTGGGCTCCTCCACGGGATACAGATGGATTTCTCCATCCCCACGAACCTCCACAGGCTGCAGGGGCACAGCTGCTTCACCACGGGCTGCAGAGGAATCTCAGCATCGGTGCCCGGAGCGCTCCCTTCTCCTCCTTCTCCACGACCTTGGTGGCAGCAGAGTTGTTCCTCTCACGTATTCCCACCGTGCTCTTCTCAGGGCGCAATTACAACTGTGCAATGCATTTTTTTGTTTCTTCTTAAAAATGTTATCACAGAGGTGTTACCACCACTTCTAATTGCCCCAGCCTTGACCAGCACCACAACTGTCTTTAGAGCCACCAGGGACTGGCTCTGCCAGACATGGTGGAAGCTTGTAGAAGCTCCTTGCAGAAACCACTGTTGTGTGGTTCCCCCCACACCCTCCTGTGTGTGTCCTCCCCGCACCCCCACTGCCCAAGCTTGTCCTGATGCCTTTTCCTGGTTTTAAAATCAAGAGGCGAACACGGTTAGAAGGGGAAAAGGGTATTACCTTGGTATTTATTGTAAGGATCCTTAGGTGCACCACGACCAGGTCGAATACACCTCCATGCACCCCCGCAATGGCCACCGCAATCCCTCCTCTATATCTGGTTTTACATTCTAGGTCTTACTAATTAGCATATCTATCAAAATTCCCCAATGAGAGGCTCGAATGAGCCCCCCTCTCTAAGGAACCCTCCCCTGGATGGTTCTATCTTAGTTTACAAAATGTGTTCTGGAGAGGACCTTGGGGCCTGGGCACACTGGCACCCTAACTACAAAGCCTCTAAAATGTTCAGTCTCTTAGCTTAACAAACAAGTCCAAGAATGTAGGCAAAAAGCACCAAGAATACAGAAGTTGCAAAAAGGTATAACAGGGGTATAAAAGAAAAGACAAAAATCATCATGGCATCATTCCATGCAAGCCAAACTGAGAGATACAGGATTTTAAAATGCAAATATAACTCTTGTATATATAAATTAACCAATAAAGGACTTCAAAATGTAACAAATGACATATATATATATAAAGGAATTAAGAAATAAGAGAAAATAGATTTATTAGCTCTTACATACAAAGTCTAAGCAGATAGTAGATGTAATCTAAACAGAGCTTTTACATAAGTAGATACCTCAAGTTGAAATAGAGAAGTCTAAAGTGATACTGAAGTGTCAAAATGCACAACTCCGAGCAGTCTAAGTACGTGGTTGCTGCATTAACAGAGGTCAAACAGATGTGTCAACAGATGTACAAGTATAAACATATTCTGTGTAATAAGTGCAACTAGGCATAGTCTAAATAGATGACTGTAAATTTATTAAAGTGTATTGGGGGGGGGATAACCAAACAGTTTTGGGTAAAGGTTTTGTTTTCTCGCTCCATAAATCCTGGCACATTGGTCTTTCTCAGAAGCCCCAAACTGTGAAATATCATTCAGAAACTGCATGGATTGATGCTGCCAGGAACCAAAGGAACCAAACACACCCCCCCCCCCCCATACTGTTATGGACAAAAACAAAACCAAAAGGCACTAATTTTCACGTTGCAGAAGAGCGCTGGAAACTCCTAAAATCGAGAATTTTGAAAAAGCAACCTCCCTTGCCCCAAGCTTTCACATTATAGAAGAGAAAAAAACCCCACACGGCCAAACACACCAGTTTGGGGTGAAACTTGGGCAGTTTAGGGGCACGGCTGCAGCTGACCCCGTGTCGGTTCGGTTACCGGGAGTGAACCGATTACCCTGGGTGCACTGGCTGCTGGTGGTTATCCTGGGGAGATCCACTGCTGCCGGTCATCCCCACGCACGGTGCTGGCCACGGGCCCAGGCCCGGCTCGTTCCCTCCGCCATCTCCCCACGCTCCCTAACCCTAAAAAACGTCAGTGAATCTGCTGACATTTAAACCCAAGTGCTCTCACCAGGCTTTGAGAAGGATCCCCCAGACTCCAGTGTCTCAGGCTAACCCGATACCAGGGCCTTGCCAACCAAAGAGGTGTTAAATATACAGAGGAAAGCGAAGTATTGCTCAGGTGTTTCAGTCGCAGCAACATTAGCTAAATCACACAGAACACTTCTAGCAGAAGCATGGCCACGTTCAGACTGAACTGTTACACAATGACCACCTCTGAACCATCCCTTCGACCCTCTTCCTCGCTTGCCTCCGACTCGGCTGACTGGAACAACACATGGCACACACACTGAAAATCACCCACCATCCAAGTTGTGCAGCATTTCCTACCGAAACCGAACTAAAGCCTTTGAATCATCTCACAGTGCCTCACGGAGCGCACAGGGGAGGAAGGTTAATGCCGTTATCCTTCCTTCAGCAAACTGACAGACGTGCTTCCTTTAAGATGACGTTTAAAGGATTGGTAAGCTTTCATTCCTTTCTCTTATCCCTTTTCAAAGCCAAATTTCTGCACGTGGACATTCCAGGAGGTGCAGTTCACTAAGGTTCTCAGAACTGAGCCGCATGAATCAGGTTTAATGCTAAAGTGCATTTCACTAGTGTGCATACATTATACATCGTTGCAGTGCATTGTGGATTATACGTCACTGACGTCTTCCCCCTTCCCCCCCGTGTTTGGTTTCTTCCACGGAGGTTCAGTGTCCCTCGATCCCTCGTTGGCCCACGGTATTTGGCCCCTCCCTCGCGGGCCCTCGATTGGTTCTGTACCCTTTGCCCGCCAAGTTCAAATGCTATGTCCCTGCATTACTGGCTGTCTATTGTCCCCCTCCCAATCCTGTAAGGGTGTAACAAAGGCAAGTAACGGCTTCACGGGGCTCTTTCCGCGTGAGCTCTTAAGATGCAGTGAAGTCCGTGTTTATCGTCAAGAGAGTCCCGGCGTCTCGTCTATTCCTCCGTGAGCGAGCCAGCCCCGCGCCCCTGCGAGCCAGCCTTCGTCCCCCTCCCGGGCAGACCATGCTCGGCGCCAGATCTAGCTAGACAGACAGCGCTGTGGCAATACATTCTACATACAGGTAAGAACTATAACCAGGTATAAGGCTAAACACCTTATTCAGTCTCCAGTATTTATTTGGAGAAACGCCTAACAGTTTTTAGATCGGTGTTGTCAATTTTTGTAGTCTAAAAACCGGTAGCACCATTATCAAAACCCAGAAGTTTTTGGAAGTTTAAAGTGATGCTCTTCTGGATTTAAACCGATACAGGCTTTATCTGAGCATTTTTCTATCTATTCCCGCTGATTTTACCAACATGAGAAGTCTTGCCCAAGGGACCGGCAGGGCTTTCCCCACCCCACCCCCCGCTCCAAGGCGCGGCAGCTCCAGGCGCGCCCAGCCGCCTTCAGAGGGTTACCGAGGCACACCTGCGCAGGGAGCTGCTAGTCCAGAAGGGCCAACGGAGGCATCCCGAGTGTCCCTCCGGGGACGACGGCCGGAGCATCCGGCAGGGGCCAGGGAGCGGCCGGACGCACCCGGGCACCCGAGCGGACGGGGCAGCACGTGGGGTGCCGGGGGGAAACTTAACAACTTTCCCCTTTTATCTTGTCAATCCCTCCCCAGAGCCGCTAGTCCCTCGCCGTGCCCCCCAGAAAACAGAGGGGTTATTAGGATAAAAGGGGTTTAAAGTGAGGGAAAAAACTTCCTTTTCCGTAATCGTCTGTGTTCAAATTGAGGGGGAATCCCCTTCCTCTGCGATTTTAATGGTATCATTTGGAAGAAACCCCGGCTTTTCTATGCTGTTCGGGGTATCAGTTGACAGGGAATCCCCATTTTCCACTGATTCCTAGTTTAAATGGAACGGGAAAAATCTCAATCATACTATTTTATGGGTTTGAATTAAGGACAGCTCCTGCATTTTCATCACCCTAATGTTTAAATTGAGGGGCAAGCCCAGTTGTCCTTCCTTTTTAAGGGTTTCAACTGAGGGAAAAATCCCCCTTTTTCCATCATTTGCCAGATGTAAAGTGAGGAAATCCCCTTTTCCTAATTTTTTGGGGGATTAAATTAAAGGGGAGAAGCCATTTATTTGCTATTGTAGTAGTTTAAGTGGAGGTAAATACTCCCTGTTTTTCCCCATTTTAAGGGGTTCATTTGAAGGAAGCTCTCCCTTTTTCAGTGTTTTAAGGGCTTAAGTCTGCACTTCAGGGTGCTTCTACCCATGCCCCGATACAGAATAGCTCGTACGGGAGCGAGTCCGGCACCTACGTAACATTAACACCACCAGGGACTTTACTGTTTTTTCTTTATAACATATATAG
>VZRQ01004562.1:242753-275551 GCA_013397975.1 Machaerirhynchus nigripectus | reverse complement strand
TCCGTTTCTTTTCACAGAAACACAGAATAGCTGAGGCTGTGAGAGGCCTCCAGAATCTTCTTGATCAATCACAAGCTCAAAGCAGGGTCACCTAGGGGCATTTGCTCGGGACCCTGTGCAGAGAGCTTTTGAAGATCTCCAAGCATGGTGACTCTAAAATGCCCTAGACAACCTGTGCCAGTGCTTGGTCACCCTCACTGAAAAAAAAAAGGAGTTTCCTGATGTTCATATGGAACATTCTGTGTTTCTGTTTGGGCCTATTGCCTCTGTCCCTCTCTTTCTCTCCCTTCCACCCCTCTTCCTTCCTTTCTCTTATTCTCAATCTCTCTCTCTTTTGCTTACTTGGACTTTCTGGGGATTTAAAAAAAAATTTTAGAGTAATTTCACTGTCTTTGGATAATTAATAAAGTGTTTATTTTTTTTTAATTTTGACAACTTTCTGGAAAAACACATGGTGGAAACATATTCCTCATCATTGCCATCATCTTCATCACATCTTCACTATCATGAAACAAGGAGATTCTGAAGAATGAGAGCATTCTGTCACAAAATGTTTAGTTCATGCACTGTGATGACCAAAATACTGTACTCAAAATTGCAAAATCACACATTCACCTAAAATGTAACTTGGATCATCCTTCTGCGTGTTTTCTGCTTTCTACAGCACTCTCCTGGGAGGAAGAAATATTTGTTTGTGTTGAAGAAATGAAACTTACTGGCTTCAGAGTGAGTTCTGTCATCCTGAAGATATTATATTTAAGCTAGATGGTGACCCAACCAACTCCTCTAGATGTGCTTTAAAACAAGGGCAAAATGTGTTGCCTATAAAAGTCCCTATGCTGCAAATCCCAAGAAAACTTAAGTCAGGATTTCAAGTACTTCGTTTTCCAGTGATTTAGCTGGAAAATCTATACAGAAAACGGGTTTGTCTTTGTTCTAAAGAAGCAAAAGAGACCTGCACTACAGTCTTTCTCTGGTGTGTACTTGGGGAAGAGTTGCAAAAACCTAGGGAGAATGAAAACTCCCTTCTGAGTCCAATGTTACTAGTCAGTAATAGACAAGGTATTCTTGATCTGTTTCATTTAAATCTGTTTCAGAATGCTGCAGGTATTTTACTGAATACACATTTACTGTACTTATTATCCATATTGCACTGGGTTAGAGGTTTTCTAATCATTTTGACAGAGGGGTGAATGTTTTCTATTTTTACAGATGATTTCTTTTTAATAATCATTACTTCTAATATTATTTCACAAGCTTTAATTGTTTCACATTGTTAGGGGGCACCAGGGTATAACCTGTGCTTCCTGGTATTTTCCTTTATTGTAATAGACTATTAACCTTTTTAGGCTACTAACATATTTACATATTTTCTGTTCTGTTTTTATGAGAAATTACCATGAGAACTCCAGTTGACCCCTGCACTGAAAATATCATTCTATTTTCCCCTTAGATCAATCTCCCTTGAATAAATCAGTAACCCTTTTCTGAACTTCCTGCTTTACCTAATTTTGAAACAATACTTACACCTAATTATTGTTTTTCTCTTTAAAATATTCATCATGGGACCATATTTTTGAAAGGAGCTACCGTGTTGCATTCTTTTTTAATTACAGACTGCTTTCAAAATTAATCATAAGGGAAATAATATTTTACCAGTAGAGGGAGATATAATACTAGCAAAATATTTTTTTAAATATGATTTATTACTTGCTGGAGGGGAAAAAAAAAAAAACCTATTAGAATTTCTTTGTGTTAATTGACCACATCTTGAAAAGTATTTCCAGGGCTGCAAAAATGTAAGCATCCAAATGGCAATGTTAATGCAATATTTAAAGCCTAAGATATTTTCTGGAGACTGAGAATGCTCATAACAACAAAAATTTCATCAGATCCACTGGGACTGAGATTAGATCCTTTGTCACTAATTTCCTTCATACATTAAATTAACAGTAGCGCATACACAAGTTATGTGAAGGGGTCCATATTTCAGAATATGGGTTTCAGAATATGAGCTTGAAAACCTTTTTATTCCAATAAAATCATACTAACCTTATTTCCACTGCACTTAGAAAATTGCATTAAACTATTTGTAGTGTTTATAATGTGATTAGAGGCTCTGCCTCTCAGTAAAGTGAGATATGCCTGTGCAAGAAAATAAGCTATCAAGCTCACACTCTGCCAAAATTACACATAAGCTACCTTGCCCCTAAAGTTTAGGCAGTTAAACTGTTTCTTGACTTCTAAATTAGAGTGGCTTTGTAATCTAACAATTTTTGGATCTTAGTATTTCCCTCCTCACTTTTTTTTTATTTTAGCTTGTTGGTTTGCTATATCTCTGCAATAGTGTCTCTCTTCTGCAATAAATTGCATCACACAGCCTCAGGAGCATTAAGGACACAAATGACATCCCTAAGTACTGCCATAAAAATACAAACCAGCAACATGTCCTTTAAGTAGAAAATAGATTACATTCCCTAACATGTTCAAGTACAATCTTACTGTCTACATTACTTGAAGGGCTACATCAGGATTCTCATGGGACAATATTTTAAAGGATTGGATTTTGAGCTTCATGGATGGACATGTATTTCAAATGAAATCTGTATGCAAATACAATAGAACTGTATTCTTCTGCATTCCTTCCCTTTTCCCTCTTTTGCTAAAACAGTGTAGGTTATTTAAATTATAACAGGAAGGAAAAGACTAAAAGGAATTTTTTCATGAGAAATTCTTTAAAAAATTAGCATAACAACAATAGCAGCGATACAATTACTATCCTCCATATACTATCTATGAAAAAACTTAACTTCCAAAAGCAGAGGAAGTTAACTTGCCATCTTTACTATTTTATACATATAAGCATGGCACATAGAACTTCTTTATTCCTCATGTCTTCTTGTTTTTGTCCAGGTTTTTTCAGCCATTAGGCATTTCATGGAATCTATCATAGAGTAGAATTTAGATTGATACAGTTTTAAACTCTTTATCTAGGGAGGGGTTTTTTAAAGGTTCCGCACTTATCTCTGCAGAATCATTATAATATGAGAGCAAAACCATCTCTACGGTGGCATACAGATTAATAGAAAATGTTCACCTCTCTGACCTTTCAACTTTAAAGGCATCATGCTTTATCTGAACCAACTTTGCTCTATTAGCAAGCAGCTGATACAAATTGCTGTTTTACAGTCTATGCTGCCTGGAATAAAGAAGCTTTATTTGGGTAGCTCTTTTCACTTTTAAAACAACCGGAATATCAAAAGCAGCAGAATTGACGGATCTTTCAACAACCTGTCATGTTACTTTGTCCAGTATTCTCTGTTAGTACTGCAGGCAGAAGTAGAAGATAAAATTAAAAAGTGGTGTACAATGTCTTATGGGATTCTGTTTTTTAAAATAATTATTACATAACAGCAATAAAAAATAGTTCTGACTCCAGTATTTTTATGTGGGCTATTCTTATCTTGATATCAATATGACAGCTTTAATAGCCATTTTTTGTACATTTCAGAAAATACTATTTGGAGCTTGGAAGAAAGACTAAAATGTTGCCTGAATTATGCCTGTTACCCAGAATGTTCACAATAAGATAAATTATATATACAGAGATGTACATCAGAAAAGCCCATTAACCAACTAAAGGGAGACTTGTTACAATTACGCTATATAAGATAAATTAGCATATATTTGATTTGCTTGTACTGGTTATCTATCACTGACAAACACATTACGCAAAAATACTGTTCACTTAGCAGCTGATTTGATTAAAGCTGCAAATACTGCATCTAAGCATTGCTGAAGAGTAACCTTTGTTGCTTAGTAACACCACATAAAATCCAAGTGGTGACATAGAAAGCTAGAATCCTGCTGACTATTAATCACTGAATTTGCTATGCTTATGAACATTTTGCTTAGTTTGGTTTAGTATATTTTACTAGTTTTAATATTTTCTCATGACATTCACCATCAGCATTATCAAAGTAATTTTTACATTAATATGCATTTATTATTATTAGGTCTTATATAATAGCATGCAGCATGGGTTTTTTTTAAGGAATGAAAAGAAAAATTCTAGTCTATAATAAAAATAGGAAATAAAGAGCTTTATCTTCCTATACAGAACATGGAAAAGACAGTATATTTTATCAAACACAAACATCCTTATTAGGGAGTGATGGGCAAAAAAAGTTGTGCTTCTAGTAGCATGATTTTATGTGATCAGCAAATGGTACTGAAAATTCAGCATCTTGGAATTTCAGTGTTGTATTCTTTATTAGAAGTTGCCTAAGATATAAAGGCAGAAATCTTATAAAGGATTTTGAAACTAGGATTTGGAAGAAATTTGAATTATTCACATGGCAAGTTTAAAAATAGATCCCTCAGTTGATATTTCCTCATAATTCTTGCTAAGTTATTGGGTTTTCAGGATTTTTATTAAGAGACCTCAGGGGCTTTGGTTTTGCATCTGAGTAAGCAACCTGGGACTACATCAAAAGACTCAAGTTCTTTCAGATACTAGAAGTTAAAATGTGACAGAACACTAACTTCAGGTGGAGAAAGCATCACCATTCAGTTACTCTGTGTGGAGGAGGTGTTTGGGAACCATAACCCCTTCCCAAGGGACAAATAGTTACTGCATTGTGAGAAAACATAGACTTAAATTAAGATGGTGCAATCATACACTGATGTACAACTTGAGCTGTGATTTCAATTATAAATAACTGGAGTTTCTAATCTGGTCATAAAAGTTTGCTAAAGGCTAAACAGTGATGCACAAGGTCTAAATTTACAGAATAATCTATTGAAGTTTTTTGAAAAATGGGCTCACAGAAGAACAAGTACTGTACGTTGTGAGTAAAATGTTGACTAAATATACTTTGACTATTACTTAATACTGTGTATATAAATATTTCTTAATATTTTTGTCAAATTTGACAAGGAAACCAGACAGGATTGCAGCCTGGACTGGTGATATACAACAATGATATGCAAATTGAAAACAATGAATCTAAAAAAAAATGCATCTATGACAGAACAGCATGATAATCTCCCTTAGAGAACTCTGGAGAACCAGTGCATCACACTGTACGAATAAAGCTGAAAAGTGATTTGATAAATATTGATATGCATAAAGAGAACAAAAAATGAAATATATACACATGTATACCCTAGAATTTGCTTGTCCTTACATCACATAAGCTTTTAGAACAAATAGTTAAGGAAGAATTATTAAAACCTTGAGGAATCAAATACACATGATGTGAGCTTACATAGAGCATACAGTATCATCTGACAATAGAGTTTTTGTTGTATTGAAGAGAAAATATTAGACTGTGGAGAAGACATTCGGAATTTATTGAGGATTGTGAACAGTCACTGCATCTCAATCTTGGATTCTGACCTTGGCTCAAAGGTTAAAGTGAGGTAATGAAATTAGATGATATCACAAAGTTGGCAGTCATTTTGAATAGAGGGGAGCTGTGAAATATGACACATAAATAAATGAATAGCCTTAGAGAGTGAAGTAATAGGGCGTGGGGGAATTTGTGAGAACAAAGTGAAAATCCATTCATTTAGACACTCAGATCAAGAATCTGTAAGGACCATCTTGGGCCTGCAAACAAGCTGGAATTTTCTCAGCTGGAAACAAGAAATTAATTTTAAAAGCCCAGGTATATATCTGCTTATGAGGATAATGTAAATCAATAATGGAATAAAGCTGTAAAAACAGCAACTGTTGTCCCCCAAATCAAAATACTCCCAAGTAGAAACAGTAGTGCCTTTGTGCAAGACATCAGCGAGACTTCAATTAGAGTCAGTGTACAGATATAATTACCCAAAGTGAGAAAGAATCATGGGCTACTATGTAGAATTAAACAATTAAATAAATAAATAAATAAATGACTAAATATAAATTCTAATTTGAAAAAGAAACTAGCTTATCACAATGTACTTAGCAAATGAAGATTCACTCAGATTTCTTTTCTGACTGCCATGATTTTTCAAAAATGATGGTAGTGGCTTAGCAACCTAGCTGAAATTAGATTGGCCTGTTATAGAAGGAGGATGGTCACCTCAGAAACAGGGACAGGGACAAGGAGGAGATGTTTAGTGCATACTTTGCCTTTGTCTTCACCACACATAACAGACTAAGGGGGTCTCAGTGCCCTGAGCTGGATGACCATGACTGGTGAGAATGATAAACTCCCAGCTGACCTGGAGCTTGTGTGGATCTGCTGCTCCAGATGGATCCCTATAAATCAGAGTCCTGATAGGATTCACCTGGGAATACATGGAGCTGGCTAATGTCCTAATGAGGCATCTCTCAGTGATTTTTTAAATGGTCTTGGAAATCTGGAGAGGTCCTGGTTGTCTGGAAGGTATGTAATTTTTGCCCCAATTTTCAAAAGAGGCAAGAAGGATAACATTGGATACAGGTCTGCCAGTCTCACTTCAGTGATGGTAAGATTATGGAGAAAATTGTTCTGGCAGCCATTGAAAAACACCTGAAGGACTCTGTAATCATAGATCACAGCCAGCATGGCTTCATTCAGGAGAAGTCCTGTGTCTTGAACCTGATTTCTTTTTATGACAAGGGAACCTACCTAGCTGATCAAGGGAAGTCAGTTGATGCAATCTTTTCAAATTTCAGTAAAACTTTCAGTGCTGTCTCTCACAGGATCCTCCCGGACAAAATGTCCAGCAAGCAGCCGAATAAACACATCATATGTTGGGTGAGCAGCTGGCTCTAGGATTGGGTACAAAGAACTACAGTGAATGGGGTGACATCAGACTGTCACTAGTGGAGTTCCTCAGGGCTCCATCCTCAAACCCTGTGGTCTTCAACATCTTCATAAATGTCTTGGACGCAGGACTGGAAGGGATACTGAGAAAGTTCACAGATAATACAAAACTGGGAGGAGCTGTTGACCCCCTTGAGGGCAGGGAGGCCCTGCAGAGAGACCTCGACAAATTAGAGAGATGGGTAATCACCAACCATATGAAGTTCAATAAGGGCAAGTGCTGGGTTCTGCACCTGGGATGGGGCAACCCTGGGTGTATGTACTCACTGGGGAATGACATGCTGGAGAGCAGCACTGAGAAAAGGGACCTGGGGGTCCTGATTGATGGCAAATTGAATATGAGTCAGCAGCTCCCTGGCAGCTAGGAGGGCCAACCATGTCCTAGGATGCAGCAGGCACAGCATCACCAGCTGGGCAAGGGAGAGGATTGTCCTGCTCTGCTCTGCACTGGGGCAGTCTCACTTTGAGCCCTGTGTGCAGTTTTGGATCCCACAATATAAAAAAGATATAAAGCTTTTAGAGAGTACTCAAACCAGGGTGACAAAGATGGTGAAGAACCTTGAGAGGGAGCCATATGAAGAGCAGTTGAAGTCAGCTGGTTTCTTCAGCCTGGAGAAGACAGGAGAAGACTGAGGGGAGACCTCATTACAGTCTACACCTTTCTCACAAGGGAAAGAGGAGGGGCAAACACTGATCTCTTCTCTGTGGTGACCACTGACAAGACCTGAGGGAATGGCCTGAAGTTGTGTCAGGGGAGGTTTCAAGAAGCATTTGCACAATGGTGTCAAGCATATGGTGTGATTCTGGGGCTGTCCAGGGCCAGGACTTGGACTTTGGTGATCCTAGTGGTTCCCTTTGAACTCAGAATATTCTGTGATTCTCTCAAGTAAAACTCACTAGGGGAAAACTCCAGCAGCTGATCCCTGACCATCCACACTGCTTAGCTCCTTGACTGTAATTCGGAATTCTCCAACTGATTTTTTCCAACAAAGCCTCACCATTGTTCTGGAGGGAGTTCATTCCTGTAACTACTTTCAAACGCCAGTATGGTCAACACAGAATCAGGTACCATTTGACCTTTCTCACTTTTTGTCAGAAAATCTATGAGAAGGCTTTGCACCACAACGCTAGCAATATTTATACTCAGTTTTATAGATCAGGTTTATATAGCGTAGCCTTTTTTATTAAGGCTGTATCATGGTCTCAAACTCTCTGAATAAATTTTTAATAAAAAACCCCCCCACACAGCCTATGTAGCAATACTACATGGTTTTCTAGAGTCACAGCAGCAGAACATCAAACCTAATGCTCTACAGTACTCTTGCTCTAAAGTTTGTGGACATACCTGTTTTTATTCTTTCTGGCCACAAGTAAAAAGTTGATGCCCTGGAATGGGTGCATTTAACAATACAGACAGAGGCAGAGTTAATATATTTTCTGTCTAGAAATGTACCAGGTAAGACGCACTATGAAAATGAAAATAAACATTTAATTCTAGAGCACAGTGGGCACAAACTATGCATCGTCTCAAATACACTGCAACTTAAAAGCAATTACTTAACAATGACAAAAGTGAAATTCTGGAGCAGCAACCCAAAGGAAACAGGGGGCCTAAGAGAATACTAGCAGTTTTCAGAAAAAACATAATGGTTTTATGAAAGCTGTTTCATGAGGTTATTGTCCGTAATAGAAAGAGACAGCACTAAAAAATAAAGGGAACTATACTGAGGCTGATGTTTGGAAAATGAACCATATTCATAATTGAATAGAAAGCTAATAGTTTATGTCACAAAGATACGTATGGTTCTGATTTTAAAGTAGCACTAATGGAGAAAGACCTTTTTTCTGCCCTTCCCCAAAGATTTTTAAGTGTACTTAACTTTATCTGTCTAGACGCTGAGCATCTCTTCCACACAGTAGTTACCAGAACTTTCTTCATTGCCAGTAGAGACCATTCAAAACTATTTTGACACTTACTTCAGGTGCCTCATCTCAGACCCACTCTCTGAAGGAACCTGTCTTACTGATTAAAATGTGAACTTGTATAGTACTGCTGCCTAAATATTTTTTTACATAAAACTACATAAAGTCAGATATCACTAAAGAATAAATGTTTCTGAAAGATGCATTTGAAAATCTGCTAATAGAAACTTCTCAGATACGCATCATGAACAACAATCAGACTGGAGAGGGGAAGGCTTTGGGGAGATCTTATAGCAGCCTTCCAGTACCTAAAGGGAACTTACAAGAGAGATGGAGCGGGACTTTTCACAAGGGCAGTTAGTGATAGGACAAGGAGGAACAGATGCAACCTAAAGAAGGGTAGGCTTAAATTAGATATTAGGAAAAAAATTTTCACTGTAAAAGTCATGAGTCACTGTTGCCCAGAGAGTTTGTGGATCCCCCACTTCTGGAAATGATCAAGACCAGGCTGGATGGGCCTCTTAGTAACCTGGTCTGCTGGAACATTCCCTGCCCATAGCAAGGGGATTTGATCTAGATGATGTTTAAGGTCCGTTTCAACCTTATGATTCTATTTACTTCCTTTATTTCTTATTTCCATTTTTCTTTCATAAATATATATACATATATATATATATGTGCGTGTGTGTGTGTGTGTGTGTGTGTGTGTGTAATTTTAAATTATCATCGCCACAGGATAAATACTTTGAATGTAACACATAACATCACTTTTCCCAACTTAAAATGATAACTGTTCTCTGCATTTTTAGTCCCCAAAATTTCAGGAATACAATAAACTGAATTTTGTATCTCCTGCAGCAATTTTAGAAGAAAAACGAGACTAATAAAGAAGTCTTTGGAATCCTTCCTTGTTTTAAATAGAATTTTTTGGGGGGAGACTTGCTTTGACTGTCTGGAAGTGCAAGATTATCACAATGACTACTTATTACATGAGATTATCCAAAATGCAAACCATTCAAAACACAGAGGACATAAAATTTCTCACTGGCTGCAATAACTTCCTCTCTTTCAGGAACAATGATCAATCTTCTGAACTCTTGAATTTGTGTACCTATATAAAATGTGATTTATTCTTCCATTTTTTATTCCATTATCTCACATCCCTTTCATTTCTTACAAACATTAAAAAAAATATCTTGAACTTTCAGATGAAAGATCCACAATGACCAGAATTCTGTCTAGGAGGGTGAGCAGCACAGAGTGCTGGATAGATCACCAGGACAGAGAAGATGAGGAACAGTACTGAACAGCATTCTCTCAAGGCATTGTAAATCATGCTTCCGACACTCAGTGATTCAGAAGTGGTGACTTCATATTGGTAGAATATTTTTTCTTCTATGAATTTATGCAAGAACTGAATGCAGATAAGTATGAGGGCACCTATATTGTATTAGACTTGCAAACCAGCTTTGTGTTAGCTTGTTGTGAAAGGATCCACACAAGGAACCGATAACATGACATACAAACACAGTGATTTTCTTAATTACTCTTCTAGGTCTGAGTTATTTTCACCTTTCTTGCCTTCAATGGATTTATTTATGAATCCAGTTATCCCATCTGGATTCCATTTCTTATTGTAAAACTTTTAGTGGATATAAGCTTTAAGCATTTTACAGTGAGTATTTGGCATTGAATTCTGTTTTCTGGAAAGATTCAGCCTTCAGTTCTCCACTTAGATGCTATCAGTTTAATTTGATGTTCCTTATTTAATATATTAGAATGAATTGTTGCCTTATCTGTATTGTCTTTTCATCAGACTTGGAATTGTAGATTTCTTTGTTATTCTCCTCATTTATCTCTTTCCAGTCAGGGAAGTTTTAGCACTCATACCTCAAGTGAGAATTGTTTTTTGACTTCAATCATCTTTCTTCATGGCCATATTCAAAATGTGCTTGAAACAGGAATTTACACATTTTCCTTTATTTTTTGACCACTACTGAACAGGTGCCAGTTTTTCTTTACTACAAGGTCTTACCTTGAAGGTAATAGCCAGCGCAGGGTGCATATGTTATATGCTTGCTTTTCCTCCAACCACTTTATACTTGTGTACATTAAACCTAATTTTCCAAACTTCTGCAACTTTCTTGATGTCATAAACTCTATTTTTGATCTTTCTGCAGTTCTCCATGGTCTGGCTGTATGTCCTCATTATCTAGAACGACTCCATATTATCAGGAATTATTTTTGCACTTGCTGCTCACATCTAGTTCATTTATGAATATGTAGAATGGCACAAATTACAGCACAGATACTTGCTTTTCCTGAAGAAAATTTCATTATTGCCATTCGCTACCTGTTAAAACTGAAACCTAAAATGACAGGTGTATCAGGGCTGTAGATGGATGAATAAATATGACATTTATAAAGCTATTTAATTACACTGCAATGACTCTTGTTATTTCTACCAGTATAACAGTGTTGGATGGATGTTAACCTGAGAGGAGAATTTTTTTGTCTATTTAGAAATTTAGTTTTCCATAGTGGTATGTAACAAGAATGCCAACAATAATCAGTTTAAAACAATTGGGGGATGAAAGACCTCAAAATTTCTAGATTCAATAATTTTTATCCTTGTTACCTAAGTTAAATTGGAGGACTTTATTATGGCTTTTGATGATGATTTCTCTCATTACATGTTGGGGTGTCCTTAAATAAATTGTATTAAGTGCGGCCACAACTCAACAGTGATTTGTGGGACCCATATCAATGCCAGAAGTGAAAATATGTTTTAGACAGACAAACACATTCTAAAATTATAGTGTTAACAGTCCTGTTCTTATTATAATTTTTATGCTTTTTTTTTTGTTGAGTAAATTGGTTCCATCTAGTTTCACCTCTGCATAATTGTATGCTAAACCACTTCATCATTTTTCTTTCAGCAAACTGCATTGCCATGGCTGTCCAATGTGCAGAGCACATCTATACTTCGAGTAACAAGGTCTGTAAGAGATTTTTGTAATCCATTATTGGTACATTGTAATACCACTTAATAGCATAACACATGTTTTAAGCCTCTTCCAGCTGGCATGGTCAGCTTCTACTAACTCCCAAGTTCCCAGATAATGTGAATTTGATGATTGCTTCCTGTTGCAGAGATACAGGAGCGCATAGCAATGGAGCTAATCACTGGTTGTGTGTCTATAACGTTCCTATAAAAATTTGTCACAGTGACATGGATAGAGAGGGCCTGACTCTCATTTAAAATGCCAACTCTCTCTGCTATTGCAATCCAACTTAACTCAAAGCACAGGATTCTGATGAGCACTAGCAGAAAGGCAAATCAGGTCAAGATGATGTAAGAATATGGGGAAAAAGTAATGGGCCTTATTTTTTTCTCTTTTTTTGGCAGACATAGCAGTGATTTACATGTGTATGTGAGCATCTATCTGGTCCTTTCTTTCCAGACAGTTTTTTTTAAAATTTGTGTCATTCAAGTATGACAAGACACTGTAAGATGAATGGATTAAAAGAACCACTATCAATTTAAAAAAATAAGCTTTTTCAAACTGACATATGTAGGATGCAATAAAGAAAATTACTGGGAAAAAAATTACATTAAGTACATTGAAATCTTAATTCATAGAAGAATCTTTTACATTCAAGACACATACAATAGATATATTAACTTTATTTTCCATTAGTTATTCTTTTGCTGATTCAGCATTCTGGATCAAAACAAGTTTTTATAAATTGACCATATCATTGGAAAGTTGCTACATTTAGTCCCAACACGCCTCTGCTAAAGACAGTATGCTATGATGGGGCTTCCTATTTATTTTTGAAAAAAGCAAAATCAGAAATAGATCAATTAAATGGAAACACTCAAATAAGAGACCTGGGCTAAGGATTCTGTCAGGATGTTTTTATGTAGCATTAAGTTGTTTCTAAGGCCTTCCAAGTTGCAGCTGTGTACATATCTTCATCTTGATTCATCAACCAGATTCTCTGTATAATTCAAGGAGATACATATTACTTCCAAAACAAAGTTCTTCTAACCCTTTTAGGTATCTATACTACAATGAGATAAAATGTGTCCTAGAAGTGTCCCCTTTTATTCAAGGAATAAAACCTCTGTCTGACAAGCTGAGATGTAGATGTCTGCCTTATAAGAGTTTAAAGGTAGATGAGGTATATCCCACTATATTTGACTTTTTTCAGTGGAAAAGAATATGAATTGCTACATAATTCTCATTAAGCATCTGGTGTTGTGGAAGGAAATTATAGGTTGTATTAGAAATAGTGGAGGTAAAGATAACTTTTGGCTGCACATGAAATATTGCATCTATTTCCTCTGTGCTGCAGCATCATTTTTAAAGTGAAATGAGTGTTAAGATTCTGCCTGGAGAAGGCTGAAGAGGAAGAGGGTTGCATGAGTTATTCCTGCTCCATTAAATTAAAAGTGCCTTGAGCCTGTTCTTTGACTGTGGTCACATAATAATTGATTTCCATACTGGTAAACATGCTGAGACACAGAGCATCAGTAGATGCATCAATATTAGATTTTGATAAAGGTCTCTGACCCACAGTAACTATGGAACCATGCCTAGGAGTTGCATGGAAAAGTGCTAGTAGGAATGGAAAAAGATCAGGCCAAGGTCTGTTCAAGATCCAGAATCATGGAATATCCCTTAAAAATATTTTTTACCACTGGCATATATATTCTTTTAGATCCTATAAACATTTCTGAGGCATACTTATAAAATGGGAATAATGACTGCCTCATACTTTTTTATGCTATACCTCATTTCTAGCTTATGTTTTAGGTATAAATATAGTGGGAATGGAGAGTGCTTCAAGACTCACTCGGTATTTACTTGTTTATTTGCTCGTAAGAAATAATGACCACTTATTTTTATATTCACAAACCCATTCAATTCAATCTATCAGAAAGAGGGGAGAAGGAGACGGGAAAATTTTGATATTTCTCCTGATAAGGGTTGCCATTAATCACCACATAAAAGATGAGGAAACAATACAAGTCAAAAGGGAGGTCAAAATTAAAATAAGAATTCAGGAAATAGAATATTCTGGTGAAACATCAAGGGTATGGCTATTTTCAGAACTTTGTGGCATACACCACAAACATTCACACACTGTAGAACCTAAATCTTGACAATTTTTGACAGGAGAAAATGATTGGCTGGAGAGAAGAAAAAGAAATTATTGATAAATGTGAAAAAAAATGCAGCATAAATGTATCTTCAGATGAGAAGTTGCATCAAATTAAAGCCTCTTAGGAAAAATGAGCTCATACATATGCTTTCTAGAATATCATATGTCATATTACAGAATAGTTTTTTCCCTATCCATAGCTAAAATACATAAGATGTTCAATGGTCATCTATTCCTTAAAAATTGCATCAGTTACCAATTTTTTTCAATCATAAAGTGATAATGGTTTTACCAGAGTATTTTTTAGTAAGTTTTCTTTTTCACTGTTCAGTGTCAGATTTTAACAGGAAGTACAGAAAAATATAGAGAGTGTGGAGTAGGGATTTTTTAGGGTTTTTAGAATGACTCTCATTTTCTTCATATAAAGGTAACTTGATGGAGTATTTTAGAAGAGTTTGAGCCAAGTTCCCATTTTCAACTCCTTTAAAGAATTTTCCAGTAATTATTTTTAATGTTCTTTGTTTATTGAAGGAAAGTAGTAACTAAAGTTTTAGGTGTATAACTTTCTAACTGAAATATGTTTTCTGAGTATTATACTGCAGCAAAATTTCACTTAGTTCACAGTCCTTCCTTTTTTTCTCACTGCTACTATACCTTTATTTTCCTGGTGACATGGGGTTTGTTTTGGTTTTTATTTCTTTATTTTGTAGTTGGGTTGTTTTGTTGTTTTTTTTTTCCTGGCATTATTTGTAATACACATTTAAAAAGTAACTTGATACAAACATAAGAAACATCCCTGAAGTTTAGCATTTATACTAAATCTATACTGCAGGTTAAGAAAAATGGATAAAAAAGTTAAGATATTAATTTACAGTCCAAAATTTTAAAATAAAACCTAGATTTTTAATTTTAAGAGTATGATATTTTCCTACATTTGTAAAAATTACTTGTTCTTGGTTTCTAGGTTACCCATGAAGGTTCTAGGTTAGAATTGAGTTTCTTTCAATTAAAATGGGACATATTTATTTTCTAATACAGTAAACATAATGATTAGCATGATGAAACATGTTCCCAAAAACATTGAAAATCCTGTCTGTTAGGTAGGGGTTTGGGGTATCTTCAGCAAAAATCCCTTAGGAATAACCACTATAAACATTTAATCCTAATGATTCTAGTTTTCTTTAGAAGCATATTTTCCAGCTGATATTTTAGGGCTGTCTTCCAGGTTGTTCAGGGGGAATCTGAATTAGGCCTTATGAGTTCTTTTTTATTCTAGTACTCTATTTCACTGTATATTTACACACCCTTCATGACACTGCTGACAGAGCAGGGACAAAATAGTTCCTGAGGTAAATTTTTTAGAAGAGAAAGAACCTTGTCCTGCTCACTGGGATATAGAAAGCATTCCAGACAAAGCCTGAAGTGCTGGCTTTGGACCACTTGATTAAATGAACTTGATCATTATATTTGTGAGCAACTAAGATTAAATTCTACTTTCCTCAGATATCCATCTTTTGTTCAAGAACAATTCCTTGCTTGATGGAAAACAAAGCATGCTTCCTCACATCAGTGAAACATCATTTTTGGAATTGCATGCAGTGTCTGCAGTCAGGCTCACATAAAAATCAGCTGAAAAATTATCATTGTCTCTTTTTTAATGACTCCAGTTTTGGTGAATGGTTCCCAAGGTGATATATAGTTTATATTTTTCTACATATTTAACTACCTAATAAAGATAAAAGAATCATTTTGGGACAACAAAGAATAAAGGTTGAACTGAATAAATTTTTATTGCAGAATTTACTTGCAATATCTTGCCCCTTAAATGTCCTTAAATACGCCCCAGACCCCTTCTATAAGTTCATCTGACTTCTCTCAGCAGAGAGTCCATATGTCTCCTAATATCCAGAAATTAACAATGATAGTTATACCAAGCAGTCTGGCAAACTATTGTCTGTATTTGAGGGAACAATTTCTCCCTATGAATTGCAGTAAAAGGCAATTTTGTCTAATTACATTGAGCATATTGAAATGTTAGCATTTCCCTCATGGGTACTAACACCAGATTTGTAATTGTTGATGGGACTGAATTTAAAATGTCCCTTCACTTGGGAATTAGAAGACACAAGTTTCAAATATATGACCCTTACTTGTTAAAGTTTTAAATATCTTTACTGTGTTCTTACAATGCTTATCTCTATGCTAATATGAAAGAAAGACTTCATTTTTTGGAAAAGATTTTCCAAGTTGCTGTTTTAATCTGTTTTATGCAATAATCCATACACTTTTAAAATCTTTTTTATGAGTGCAAATTTTCAAATGTACAAATATTTGTAACAATATTCAGTAATTTTAAAAAGGTATTATTTTAAAATCTTGTCCAAAGGCTCTTGACCAATTAATTGGTTGATTTTGAATATGCTGATTCACCAAAGAATTTATACAAAATACACACATGAACGTACAGTCAATGTATGCCCCTTCACTTGTACTGTCCTGGATTATAAACTATGAAATAATTTCCAGCAGAAAAGACATGTAATTTACATTGGTTTTCCCATTAAAAAAAAAAAATCCCAGTTTTATTCATAAAAATCAGGGGAGAAAAAGAAAGAAAGAAAGAGAGAGGAATAAGGAAACAGTAGTTTCATTAGTTCATATTCAAAACAGTTCCATTTACAAAGATATGAGGTGATAACTGAGTTTTCTAAAGAAGTTAGCTTTTTCTTCACATAATGTTAATGGTAAAACTGTTCCTCAGTATGATCTGAAGAGAAGAATTTCAATCAACCAAATTAGATTAAATATTTTTTGTCAAATATTTTTTTTTAATTTTACTTCACAAACTGATCCATAAAATTTGTGGGATTTGATATACATATACAAGAAATAACAACAAGAATAATATTAGCACTTGAGCTTTATTGTGCTCATCCTTTCATGTGGTAACATGCTTATGTATTGGAGAAATCAAGAAAAACCTACAGTGACCCACCCAAAGCTAGTGATCTCTTAATAATTAGCTCAGAAATAAAATTTTTTAAAAAATATATTTTCAAGTATAAAGAAAACTAGATATTTTTAATGAAGAATAATAATCCTGTACATGCCTCTAGTTAAATATGGGCAAAATACCAGATAAGTATCAAGATATATTTCACTTTTTTAATTCAGGACAAATAGCAGTTTAAAGTTCTGAGTAGGTTCTTGCTCAGATCATGAACCCAAAAAATGCATGCTAGATATATAGATATATATATATATATCCTTATATACATAGAAGAGAAATAATTCTATGTTTTCCTGCGAATATTCTGTTTTCACACATCAGAAATTATAATCTTTGCGCAACTGCACTTTCATCCAGTTGCTCAAAAACTCAGAGGAAGATGAGTGAAACTCTAGTAAGTCTCAGAATGAATGTAATAGTCCAGATAAGCCCAAACACAAGCTGCTGTCCAGATTCTAAATGGATATTTTTGATGCTTAGGAAAGTTTTCCATTTTGTTTTATTTTCCCCATCATTATTACCATCAATATTTTTACTGATCCTACACTTGCCTTTAGACATAAGGATTGATGGAGATAACAGATAAAAAACTCAGTGTTAGAACAGCCTGCATTCTCAAAATAGAACTCATAAATAATTAGTATGACTAAAGGCAGATGAACACTAAGGCTGTCTTTATAGTCAATAGGAATAAATACACATGATAGTTAAATCAATAAATCAATATCCCTATATATGCTGTGTTCTCCTTTGTATGCTTTTGCTGTATTTTTCACATGCTTTAACAAGGCATTAAAGCATTAACTCTAAAAACTGTGGGAAGAGATGTGATGGAGTCGAGCTGCAGGCTGTGGGACGCGCCTGCGGAAGCACATGGCAGCACAAATGAGCAGGTGGCAGCACAGAGACGCTTGTCTCCGCTGGACCCTGGGGGCAGGAGGTGTCACGGGCAGAGCCCTACGGAGAGGAGCCTGCCGGGAGCTGACAGACGAGTGAGCAGCGCGTGATCGCCCCACAAAAGGACATTTAGAAAGCATGTTGCTGACGTGGCAACATGGGATAGGTCACGTAGTGAGAATTACCATGTAAGGAAATACTGTGCCTTGAAGAAGTGCATAAAACCAGCTCATTTCCTTTGAATAAACAATTTCAGATTCCCTGCCAGTCTGGGTCTGTGTCTGAGTTGCTACAAAAAATGGCATTAGTGTAGGTCCCATCAAATAATTACTTCATGGGAAGGTGGAGGAAGAAGAATGCCTGTGAAGACATTGATAAAGCAACTCTATAGAGGGCACCAGGTTCTGAATCTGTACTGCTGAAGTGTGTTCTCATGTAAAAGTGTTGGGCAGAATGGTTTTGTGAATATCTTTATTCCACAGCAGAATTAAAGTTAGAAAAAGTTCAGCCCTAGGATTTTATGCTAAATGTCCTTCCTGATATCCCAGATTCCCACAGTCATTCATGTTGGAAAAGGCCTCCCAACATCACTGAGTCCAGCCTTTCACTGACCTCTGCCTTGTCAATCAGACCATAACATTTAAGTGCAACATCCAGTCACTGGTGATGGGATGGTGACTCCACCACTTCTCTGGGCAGTGCATTCTAGTGCAGTGTCTTTGCTGAGACATAGGATATATATCAAATGGATATTGAGGAAAACCTCATCTTTTTCTCCACTTTTTAGTGTGTTTTGTGAAAAATCTCTGGTCATGCAAGTGTTAGACTTAGAGCTTCATGTGCCAGACCTAAAATAAAAGATATCTTGTTTAGCAGGTAAGATTGAAGCAGCCCATAATGGTCTGTCATGGGATATTTTTTTAATCCCTCTCCTCCCCTAATGATTGCTTCCTGCCATCAAGATTTAGGACTTCAGCTAATCAGTGTTAATTTGCATACTTTGCTTTGACTTAAGTTGAACTACTCTTGTATCTCATTTCTCAATCTATATTAAATTACATTACTTTCCATATTTCCATATTACTTGATAAGCAAAATGTGAGAAATTTTCTCATATTCCAAGGAGAAAATACTCAATTTGAATACTTTAAGGCAAACTCCTGACCAAAGTGATTAACGAAGTTATTAATGACAGGCTATTTAACTGACAGCCGGTGAACCATACATTCAAGATTAGTATCAGTAATGAAACATGCAAACCATAACATTACTTTTGCACAATGAAACACTCGGGTCCTGTCATTCTCCTAAGTGGGACCAGGCTACTCCCAGTGACCGTTGGGGAGGTTGTACTACCAAGTCTGGGCAGTTGTCAGATGTCCTGGGAACAGTGACAGCAAGGAAAGAGCTCCGAGATTCTTCCTTTCCAAGGTCTCTATATCCATGCTAGAAATGTTCACTCTTCTTTTCTATTTCTGACCAGACTGATTCCTCCTTTGCTTCAAAAGTCTTTTTGGTGTTTCCTGGTTACTGTTGAGTCCAGCTGATGATCAGCATTCATTTTAGGCTGATGCTTTTCTTCCTCTTTAACAAGATGAGTTTTTGGCAAATGCCCTCCAGACGGTTTTGTTCGCTGTGGGTGGATCATGTAGGCACACCCACACCTTCCTATCCTCCTATCCCAACCATTTCTTTGTCATTTAAAAGTTATCCTAATGACTACCCAAAGAAATGTCTGAGAAGTAGGATAATTTTCTCTTGCATTCTTTCCTTTCTTCTCAAATTTGTGTGCACACATGCACTTGCAGACATACATGCACTATTCGTCTATCAGGGAATATTTGAAATATTGAATTTACAGAGCTGGAGTTGATGACCTAAAGTAATGGAATAATTTTAAACATGTAACAAGTTTAAATGTGGGTTTCATAGAAAACTTAAGTTTCTTTTGTCTAGCCATCACCTGTGGAATCAGGAAAATTAAGTCTAATTTCATTGTGTTGTAAATGCTGCCAAAGGTTTTATAAATTTATAAGAAGGAATGGAAACAAAATAATGAAAAAGAGAAAGGTAACTTACATTAGATCCTAAAGATTACTCGGTACTATCAAATCCTATTAAATAATATTGAATTCACATGGAAAATTCACATTTGAATATTGGTATATTCATAGCGACAGACACACACACACACTTTTGAATAGTTATTGAAATGAATGTGTATTTTTTCAAGATTATGTTCATATAGGAACATGACATGCATCAGTTGCTTTTTAATCAAAGCTTTTCCATTGGACAGTCTTTTGATGTAAAATTTGGATCTTCATTTTAAGTGGTGGCACATATATACTTCTCTCCAAGGACAAAATTCTAGACAGACCCTTGCAGAAAGAAGTATAAAAACTATCAAAAAGTGTTCAACAGACATTTCCAGAAAATTGCCAAAGGCAAGGTTTAAATGAACAGCAGATTGGTGCTGTTTAAGTTCAATGGACACAGCATGTCACTTTGAGACACTTTCTTATCCTGTTAGTGGATTGATCAGAACAGAGCTCTGTTTCTGGTTCTGCCATAAAGGATAAATGACATTCTCTAACTTGTCAACCTGTCAGGGTGGCTTGACCTATAATGTAGACCTAACTTTTGCTCTGAGTAACTCTTAAGATATTGATTCCCCAAAGGAGATGTGGCTGTTACAGAGTAGCTGGGATTGATTCTGAAAAAACACTGTCATATTGTAAAGACTCAGAAGCATTTTCTGACCCCTTAGTGGGGGAATAAAAGGTATGAAAAACATAAAAGCTTTTCTTCCAGTCTGTTTAGTAGGCTGCAGCTCAAGATGTTACATGTCACAGTAAGTGTTCTCAAATTTTGATCATTGACTCAACACATCCCATCCAGAAAACATAATGCATTTCACATCATCACTGAAATATGGATGTCAGAGGACTTGGAAAAATCTTCTGATAAAGAACAAGGTAGTCTGAACTTAACAACTGAATATCAAAGTTCCTATTCCTTTTTATTTTTTGTGCTCGTCTATTTTTTCTCTGTCTATGCACTGACTCTTATACTTTTAGAAATATTCATTGAAACTTATACAAAACCTAAACAAGGCTTTGGGAGTTTTTTGTTTTTATTTTGCACTTCTGACAATTTTCTCTGCATCAAATTAATATGAAAAAAGACATTAAAATAAGTATTTGAAAATATCTATAATGTATTAGAACTGGATTTTTTAATTCTACTAAATATTGTTAAGAAAAAAGTTTATTTAACTCTTCCCACATAGTATTAAGTTCTTTTTCTCTTTGATTCTCCTGAGTGTGAATTAAATTTTTCATGGGAAATGGACACGATGCTTAATTATGAAATTAATTTTATTTCTTTTTTAATATGTGAATTCCAACACTGACAAAATCCACCATATGAAGGTGTCCTTGTTCTAGCCAGGATAGGGTTAATTTTTTCAGTAGACAGGCATGGGTAGGTCATGGAGGATCTGCTTAACTGTTTCTGACCAGCTAGCCAAAACATCAGCTCAATTATTTCCAAAAATTGTATCACTTTTTGCCGAAGATGAGGTTGGGAATCATTAGACAATACTTACTCCACAAGATTGGTCTTACAGAGGTAAAGATACACTTGTTTGAAAGACAGAAGAAACTGAATTAAAGGCTGTACATTATCATTCAAAGTAAGATACTCTTTACGTGATCAGAAAAATGATTGTATAAAACTGTAATCAATCTATGCAATATTGTCTTTTTTATTATACATATTCAATATGGTTTTGATTGTCTTCATTTTTATTATGATGTAATAAGGATATTGTAAAGCACATGAAAGCAACTCAGATGAGAAGAGCAAAAAGTTAAGGCAGACACCAGATGAAATCTCTGTAAAACAAAAAAAACCCAAATGCATCTTGTCTGGGTTTGATTTTTTTTTTTAAGAGCAAATGAGGAAGTCTAGGAAAACAAGCCTAAAGAGAAAACTGTCTTGCACCCTAGAGGGTGAGTGGTGGTGATATTGTTTATATGCCATTTTCTATTTCTGTTTTGTTTCATTTTGATGTATTGCTGAGAGAGAGTGCTTCAAGCTTCTGTTCAATTTCTGCTTTAAGTTTCTGTTCAAACATGCCCCTGACTTTAGAAGCCTTGTGGATTTGAAAAGGGAAGAGGGAAAGGTCTGTGAGGGAAGGTTACTCATAGTCTTAGCATAGTCTGGACCCATCCACATCAAACTTCTCACAAAGAGAAATAATCTAAACTACATATATATATATATATAGATAACTTGTGTGTATCCAATTTATACATTCACAGGCCTCATCCCTTATGTACATTTTGGCCTATATAAAGTATAAATTGCACTGAATATATGCAATGCCATGTTGCATTTACCACACTGTATACATCTTTTCTCCACATACAGATGTATTCATTTGCTTGTTGAGTTATCTTTGTCCTATGGGTAATGGAGTGTTTCAGAATATTAATGTGTTTATATTAGCAGCACCCATCTAAGAAAAGGTATATGTATTCAGCTATTACAAATAGGGAACATGAACTTTATTTTTTTATTGCTTTTTATAACTCTAGGGTCTGTCTGTATTATTATACAGTAATTCATGTGTTCAGAATTCTGCTCTTTTGGAATTCATTACAGCTGGCAATACTTAACATTTTGTGAAAAACTTCCTGGCATTAAATCTGACTTCAAAAACATGACAAGTACACAGTAGCTACTTTATAAACTGTTGTTAACAGGCAGCTTGACATCACCTTAGAGCAAAACTATGGAATACTTATTTTTTTACATTTAATGCTAAGAAAAGGTCTGCAGCATACTAGCTACAGTCCTTACACTCATGCTGAGAAAAAAGTCATTCTTTGAATTTAATAGTGAAAGAATTCCACAGAAAATACCTCAAGGTACACACATAAGGAGACCAAATGATGGCTTTATTATGTCCTCACTTGTGAGCACTCAATTTCTCAAGCACAGCTGCAGAAATCCTCTCAGGATGGCTGCTCCATGGGGTGAAGATGTCCCCTTGGAATATCATGGCAGGCACTGGCAGGCAGGACCCATACTCCATCATCCAGCCAGGAGGAGAGCAGCCAGGGAGCACCAGGGCATGTCCAGTACTGGCATCAGTCTCCTTACAGGGTCTGGGTACAGGATGAAACCGGACCAAGACAGATCTGCAGGTGTGCCTGGCTTAGTGGGACACGTGGCCAGGCAAAGCAGGGCTGTGGGCAGCTGGAGACTGGCGCTGCCGTGGTATCACTGGAGCACGGGGTGTAAGACATGGACATAAGACTCCAGCAAAAGGCTGGTAAGAAGATGAAGGAATTGGAGCATCTCTCTTATGAGGAAAGGCTGGGACTGGAGAGGAGAAATCTCCAGAAGGATCTTTTCAGTTTATACAACCACGTGAATGGAGAGTGCAAAGAAGATAATATGCTCTTTTCAGTGACACACAGACACAGCTCAAGAGGCACAAACTGAAACACAGAAGGCTCCCTTTGAACATCAGAAGATATTTTTACTTTGTGTGGTGGTGTCTGAACACTGGCAAAGGTTGTTCAGAGAGGTCATGGATTCTCTCACCTTGGAAATCTCCAAAAGCCATTTGAACATGAGGCTGGGCAACTGGTTTTAGGTGGCTCTACTTAAATAGGATGGCTCCACACTCTAATCATGAAGTCCATTTTAATCTCAGTCACTCTGTGATTCTGTGATTTATGATTTTTTTTTTCATTTTCTGAACTTACTTTCTTTTATTTTTTATAGAGCAGTGGGAAAAAAATGAGGCAAATGGTTTTTACACTGAAAGAAGTATGCAAAGTATTTTCTTGTTTCAAATCCTGTAAAATTCCAACACTATTTTTCAGAATAATCATAAACAATAGAATTACTGCTGTTTTGTCCTTTTTTGATAATTTTAATTTTTGAGCAAGTTGGTTGTAAGATTAACAGAAGTGAAAGATTCATTGTTGTAAATGGAACAATTATGCATGGCTTACTTGCTTCTGTTTCTCAGCATCTTAGAGCTGCAACTTCCTAGTAGGGCATAATGCAAGATTTTATAGAATAATGTACTTTGAATTAATCAACAGAATTAGCTATTTTGAGAAAACTAATCACCCACATTTCACGATCTAATTATGCTTATCATTCTCCTTTAGAAATATTATTATTCCATCTGTATTTAATAGAGTGTCTATGACATTTGATTAAAAGTCATGTTTAATGCTGACTACATAAGACCATGAGACGTATTAAAATGTAAAAAACCAAAAAATGTGCTTTGTTTTTGAAATGATAATACACTATTTGCCATTGTGTAGATAATGAAGCCATTTTAAAATACACTCTACAGTTATTAGCACTTAATAGCATTCCAGTAGTAATTATCTTATTAAAAGGTAAGGAACTTAGAAAAAAGATATCAGTGACTGACAGCCCATGGTGATGATAAATAAATGTGTGACATTTTGCTGAAGTGTCATTAAATGCTGGACATAGGTTTACGATAAAACATGCGCTCTTCCTTTTGAATAAAAAAGGAGCTCAATATTTTCCCATCATTATATTTGGAAACTCTGAAAACAAATGTGAGAGACATCACTAAATAATGTTTGCTTCCTTGGAATGGAGAAAACAAATATTTCCTGATATTATCATTAACCACTCGGTTCACTGAGGATCAGTGATAATTGCACACCAAGTGTAAAGAAATAAGTGGCATACAATTAGCTTTCTCAAATAAACATAATTGCAAGAAAAATAGCAACAAAGTAATACATGTGAGAGTGTGGTATTTAAAGACAGAAGGACAGATAGTCATACAATCATAATGAAATGATGTAATAAATGATAAATACTGCCTGTTAACTTACTATTTGTTTTATTTTGTTTTAATTTTTTTTTTTTTAGTATTTACTTTTTATATATTGGCACTGAATTAACCTCTTAGCAAAAAAGAAATTTCCTACCGAATGCACATGGATATTTGTTGTGGGTTTTTATTTTATTTTTCATGCAACAAGGGCAACCAGCTCAGTCTGTGGGGTCTTTTTATGTGCATTTTGATTCTGTTATTTTCAGACTTCTAAAATAAGAGGAAAATAATAATAATCTGGGAAACATTAATGAATTCCTTAAAGATAACAATCCAACAGCCTTGAGTGTGACTTCTGAGCCTCATAAATGCTTGAAAATAAGGGGGAAATTGGTGTTTATCCTTCTCACCTAATTTGTGCAAGTGTGTATCTTACACTCAGAGAATTGACAATTTTACAATTATCCTTAAAATGTTGTCAATATCTTCTCCTTAAGTTATATTGGATGTTCGAGAAAACAAATGTTTTGTACTGTGTATAGCATAGAGAAAGAGTGTTGTTTATTACTACTCCCAAATTCTGTACACTTGCATCCAGCGTAGCCATTTTAAAAGTCCCTAGAAACCCAGGTTCTTGGATACTCAGTGGGCAGAGCTTCTATTCCCTCCTCCTTGTAAAAGAGGAGCTACTATGCAGTAAACTGGGGAAAGAAAAGAATCCCTGAGAGGGTAAGGAAGGGTAATGAAGAAGGAACCTACTGGAAATCAGGGTGCCTTAGGAGGGAACACTAAGACAAAGGAGAGCCTGAGGACTTCACATGAACTGCAGATCAGGCTCCATCTCCTGCACTTATCCTCTTTACTTCAATGAGTTCTAGTTTTAAAAGAAATTACTTTTTCTCTTGTCTATGCTGCAGAACATGGTTTCTTCTTTTGAAACATCCTGTATTTCAGGCTTGATGTCACTCTCCCAAACATTAAACTATTTGTGGAGAATATAGGCTGACAAGTGTCAAGGCTGTTTCTTTCATGTTTCACTGCCCAAGTCCATTGTTTGAAAACAAAGATTCCATGCAAATATAGGCTGCAAACTTGCACAATTTTCTCAATTTAACTAATAAAAATCAGTAACTTGAAGATTAATAAATCCTTACTTGTACACAGCTATCAAATTTGTTCTTCAAAAGATCTAAGAGATTGGTATCAGATCCTTATATCTGAGGACAGTGAATCATATACACTTTTTAGGACTCTGCTGAACATTTACATAATATCCAACAAATGCAGCATCAGAGCGCTAAACTACTCCAGAGTGAAGTTATGCCAGGACTAAGGGTTTTCCAAAGAGTCTGATTGATATGAGAAGACATAAATGGTTCTTTCAGATTCAGGTATTAAGAGTCTTCAGATTTAATGGATCGTTTACGGAATACTAGGATTTTTTTTAAAAGCTGGGGGTTTTAATTCTACAAACAGCTTTAGAAAACAACAAGGGTTTTCTTTAAGAGTATTTGTATATGCAAATGAATGTATAAATATGTACCTTTATGTACTATATATGGCTGTACATATCTACATACAGAAACATATATATAAATATATAGAGATTAATACTTCTAAAAGCTTCTTGTCAGTCAACAACTACTGAGAAGTTACATTTCTTTAAAAATAGGACGGGAAACCCGAAATCTGTTCTATGCTTAAGTTTTCAATGCCATAGTCATAAGAGACAGATGCCTTTCTAAGATTCATTTTGCTACACGATGGTGGTTTTCCCTTCCCTGCCCTTCTATCCCTCTTCCCCTTCCCCTTCTCCTTCTGCTTCCCCTTCCCATTCCCTTCCCCTTTTAATATGTAAAATCCTCTCCCCTTCTGGAAATCAAAATATGAGAGTTAAAGTACATTCACAAAGCACCTACTGCGTGTGAGTTTGCAGAATCACGGAATGGTCAAGGCTGGGAGGGAATTCTGGAGGTCATCTGGTTCAACCCCCCTGTTCAAGCACGGCCCCCTTGGGCAAGTTGCTGAGGATGGAGGCCACACATCCATTTGGGGCACACTGTTCCCATGCTCAGTCACCATCACAATACAAAAGTGTTTCCTGATGTTTAAAGGAAACACTTTATGTTTCAATTTGTGCCCATTGTCTCTGATCTTGTCACTGGTCACCGCTGGAAAGAATATGGCTCCACCTTCTTTGCAAAACTTCTTTGAGCTCAGTGTGCTAAATGTGGGTTTTTTGGTTTTTTTTAGTAAAAGAAAATTAAGTAAAGAATATCTACATTTCATGTGCATTCTGAAATTAATAATCCAACCCAAATGAGAAAAAAAAAGAAAACAGGCTCACACATTTGCTTAAAAAAAAAAATTGATTAATTGCTTCAATAAAGGTGGGAGCTCTTGACTTTTATAATTTTGATTAAAGAAGCAGAAATCATCCAGATTGATAACACTGGGGGAAAAAATTGCACTAACCTTTTCCTTGAATATGTCAATAAAATTAAAATGTAGTAAAATTCGACTTTCAAATGATCAGATAATAATTTCCGTTTAGCACATCTAGTGATACTAATCATGGCATGTATTAGCAAAATGAAATCTTATAAATAGTATATTTATTAATTGAATTATTGAGCCTTTGCTTTCAGTGTCTCAGTTTTTAAACTTTTTAGCAGACATCACTTTTTATTACCTTTCCATTCTAGAATTAATTCAATAAAGATCAGATTTCTTGACCTGGAGAAACACCTTAAAGATTGTTTACTTACTCAAGCTTTCAGTGGAGGTAGGATTTGCTGGAAAGACTTTCACATAGACATGTGTATCTCCAGCGCATTCTTTAAAGAGAAGAAATGCTCAATATACCCACTATAAAATAGTTTTCCTTTCATTAAAAAATAAAATAAAAAATAAATATTCAGTCCTTCTCTTTATGAGACATTACACTGTACCTCTGAGACTTGCCACCAACAATTCAAAATTCCCAATTTATATGTACAAATTATACATATTTGTGTATTTAAATTCTAAAGGTATACAGAATTAAGAATACTTTATATACTTTGATACCTATAACTAATAAAATCTGTAATCTATTTCTGTACGATGGCTAAATTTGTCAATTACCTGAAAAAATAGTTTGAAAAAATACTTAGTTACATGTTAAAACCAAATCATTTTACACCAAGACAAGGTAACATTTTGTATATAAACACATTTTATGCAAAGATAAATTTTATGCCATTGTTTTAAGCATAGAAAATAAAAACTCAGATTACTCTTTGCCACATGTGATCCAAGAGAAGACACTGGAATTTCCATCTAAGACTGCTATGTATTTCATTGCTTCAGAGAAAGAGTTTGGTGTATGATTAAGTATGATTAAAAAACATGAAGGTAATGAAATAAATTACTGTATATGTACAGATTTATACCACACAAAGAAAAAACTTATTGGCTGCATCAATAACACATTTCATGTTTCATATGTCAACCCATTATTTGAGTGAGAAAAACAATTTTGAGTGAGAAAAACAATTTCTATTTCCCTAGTGTCTGCATTCTTCAGTTGGCATCATTTTGTTAGGCGGTTGTGTAAAAAAAATAATCTTTTGCTCCTTTCATTGTTCCTCACAAAATGTTTTTGGTGCTCAGGATTAAATCTTACTTTAAAAATTATTCAATTAATATTTAATACTAAAAGTAAATATTTCAGTCTAATTTTTTGAACTGATAAAGAGGGCGTAGTCTGTGCATATTCAGTTCTGGTGGTATATGTGAATGAAATTCAGTAGCAGTAGAAAGGATTGGAGGGGAAGGAGAAGGAGAAATGGAAGAGGAAGTAAAATCAATCCTCATGTAGCAAAATGAGTCTTAGGAAGAGATCTTTCACTGTGATTATGGCACTGAAAATTAAAATAATTGTGGAACAGATTTTGGTTTTCCTTTTCTAATTTAAAAGAATTATAACTTCTTATTTGTGGTTGCCTGACAAGTTTTCAAAAGCATTTCTTTTGTAAAATACTACATATGAAGTGACCAGTTACAGGCATATACACATGTATAGCCTTCTAACTCGCCCTCTACACAACAATATTAGGCACAGGTACACTGTCTTGTACTTATCCTTCAGCCGCCTGGAAGCCAAATTAAGCCTATGCAAATAAGGCTCAGAGTACAAGGTTATTTCTGAAGGAGTTTCCCATGTTTAACTTATTATCTACCTCATCTCACTCTTCTTGTTTGGTCTAAGGGTGTCTTGCATCTCTGAGAGCATTTCATCTACATAAATACATGTGACATATCTGTAAGTCATCCCACACAGTTTCAGCTTCTGTTCTTTATGTCCTCATTCAAGCAAAAGAAAAGGGACAGTGATAAATGATCAATCTATTCACATATTTTTACAAATAATAAAGTTTATGTGCAATTATGCTTCCTAAGATATAGTTACTAGTCAACAGACTCCAAGGATATATTCAAATTTTTATGCTATATTTTTTATGACCTTTCCTAGAATTGCTACTTCAGTTTTGCTCAGTCACAGAGTTGATTTATTGCTAATAAGCACATCACTATAATGAGCTGGCTGATTTCACTGTGTTGTTCATGGCTCATGGATTCCTCAATATATCTCAATATAATATGTAGAAAAAGACAGAACTCCGATAAATATCAGAGATTGTATGTTTCAGAAAAATATTAGGAAATAAAAGCTTGAACTGTTAACATTAATGCTTGATTATGGAAGTCTCTCTTGATTAAATTAACATGATCTTACTTTCCTTGAATATGCTACACATTCTTCCATAGAGTTACTGTGATTTAACTTGTATTCAGTAAATAGATTCAGCATTCTAGAGCTGACTTTTACTCAAACAGGGGTTACACTATTATTTATTTTGAAATTAGTCTTTTACTGTTGTTTTGAACACAATGAACCATATGTTTTTTTTACCTCAACAATTTACAGTGATCTGACTCAATAATGGACTATACATTAAAACTTACATAGTAAAAAAATTTAGAAACAATATTTTTTCAAAAATTGAAGTAGGAATATGTTTCATTTGTGCAAAGTTTAATTCATATTTTATTCATTATCTCAGAGCCTAATGTGCATAATAAATAATACCTGGTCTCATTATTTTATATGTGCAATAGTGCATAATAGTCTTAAATATCTAGACTTTAATAACTAGAAAAAACTACGGTTAGATGACAGATCCAGGCATTACAGCATTGTGAATTATTATAATTAAATAATGACATTTTTTTTCAAAAAGAAAATATGTCTTCCTCCTAGGCAGAACTAGACACAGCATGTGGAATTTTCCTTTTAAATTTTAGGGTTTATAATAAACAAAATGCTTTGCACTTTCACCAGACTGTTATATCTTAAGTTCATTGTGCCTTTTGTTATTTTGCTTTTTACTTCAAGTTTGTTTAATTCTTTCGTAGTTGAGTTATTACTAAGCGTATTGGGTTCATGTGCCAAGTTTTTGTAGAGGTGGGGCTACAGGCGTGGCCTCTGTGAGAAGATGTCGCAAGTTTCCCTCATGTCTGGCAAAGCCAATTCCATCTGGCTCCAGGATGGACCCACTGCTGGCCAAGGCTGATTCAATCAAGAATGATAGCAATACTTTTGGGATAACATAGTTAAGGAGAAAAAAAATAAAACTAGTTGCACAATTGTGATTGTCACCAGAGAAGAGCACAGTGAGATTACGTAAGAGGAACTGCTCTGCAGACACCAAGGTAGTGGAAAAGGAAGAGCAGGAGGTGCTCCTGATGCTGGAGCTGAGGTTTCCCTGCAGCCAGTGGTGCAGACCATGACAAGGCAGCTGTGCCCTGGCAGTCCATGGAGGTCCGTGGGGGTGCGAAGATCCACCTGCATCCCGTGGAGGGCACCCATGCTCCTCCGAGCCCGAGGGGAGACTGTGATCCCATGGGAAACCCATGCTGGAGTAGGCTCCTAGGTCCCTACCTGCAGACCCACGGAGAGAGGAGCTTACACTGGAGCAGGTTCCCTGGCAGGACTTTTAATTCTGTGGGGGACCCACACTGGAGAAGGTTGTCCTTGAAGGACTGCACGCTGCAGAATAGTGATCCATGTTCCAGCACTTTGTGGAAAACTATTGCCTGTGGGATGGACTCACGTTGGAGCAGTTCATGGAGATCTGTCTCCCATGGGAGGGACCCCACAATAGAGTAGGGGAAGGACTCCTCTCCCTGAGCAGTGGAAGGAACAGCATGTGATGATCTGACCATAATTCCCATTCCCTGTCTCCCTTTGCCCCTGGGGGAGGAGATAGACCTTGGAGGAGGGAAGGGTGAGGGAAGGTGTTTTTAAGATTTATTTTACTTCTCATTATTGAGTTCTGATTTTATTAGTAATAAATTCAATTAATATCCCAAATCTGAGTCTGTTTTGCCCATGACAGTGTTTGGTGAGTGATCTCTCTGTCCTTATCTTGAACCCATGAACCCTTTGTTATATTTTCTCTCCCCTGTACACTTGTAGAGGGAAGTGATAGAGAGGCTTTGGTGGGCACCTGACATCCAGCCAGGGTCAACCCACTACACTAAGAAAAAGTCAAGAGGAAAATTTGTCTAATTTCTCAAAAAAGCAGATTCCTTAATTTTTGTAACTTTAGATTACTTTACAGAGAATCTAAAAGTTTGAATACCACAAAGAGCCAGACAGGATTTTAGAGGAAGTTTACTCTGAAGTCTTTTATTCTTTTAGTAATAGCATGTCAGAATTGTTAACTTCTGCAAGTCGTGGTTGTATATTCATATTAGATACCTGACAGATGCTAGCAGGTATTTTTGTGTAATTATGAATTTTCAGACAGCATTTTAAAAGATGAATGGAATTTTTGCATAATTGAGCTTTCCAACAAATCATATGCTTATATCTGTCTTAGAAATGATCACGAAATAATAGTTCCAAAGTAACAAAATAAAATGAAATACCTAGAATTATTTTAAATGAATTATCATCATAGCATAATATTAATCAATTAGCCTCCTTGTCCTCATAATTCTATCCAATACACACAAGTTAAATCCTAAATCCTGATGCATGTTTATCTGGAGATTTAGGAGTTGGAGTAAATTTTTCTAGTGGGATTTGTTCTTTCAGTTTTTGATGAGTTTTTTTTTAATTCTCCCATATCCTTGCAGTACAGATTTACCTGAAAGATTTGCTTGTCCGCTACCTACAATTCACCTCTTCAGTGAGTGATTCTAAAACAGATGTTGTGTGAAAATTTTTGATAACATTTCAAGTGTTACATGTTATGGACTCTTCCAACAAAAGCTAAACAGCATACAGTGCAAAACCCAGAAACTTTACACTAAAGAGGAATAAAAATTCCATTTGGTTTTGATTACATAGTAAAAAGGATGCTTTTCTTAAGGACAGACATTCTAAGCCTACAGTAAGAATCACTCCTCTGAAAAAAATAAACTTTACTACCCAAACAAATATGATTATGGCAGGATATGAATAATAAGAGGATTAAAAAATTAGTATAGCCAAAATATGATTTGTTATTCACATTTTAGTAATAACAGCCTTCCAAAATTGAATTTCTTTGTATGCTCCACTCATCTGAGAGGTTATTGTAATTTAATTTGTTAGGGTTTTTTTATCCTGATTTAGTCCATTTTTATTTTCCAAAGCAGAATACTATTATTTGTCAGCTATTTGCTTGAACTTAGATCAGGAGTTTCAAGTTCTTTGGTTTTTAAGCACCTGTTTCTTAAAGAATAGGCTCTATTATAATGAGGATGTTTCACAAGATTATTCATTGTGAAAATTGAATGCATTAAAAAAAATGCTGAAGATAGACTAATCATCCTATCTTTATCTTTTATTTCTAGCTGGTTTTCTAGCTGTTCTATTAATTGCTTTGCAGTGAGTTAAGCTTGCAGAACACAGCTAATCTGTGTGGTGTCTGAACATCTTGCCAAAATAGTTCATTACTGTGTTGAGTAACAGCACAGTGAAACAGTATTAGTATTGTCATTCTAAGTCTAGGTTTTATAGTTTTTTTATTTCTGCACTGGGTTCATGTGGCAAGGTTTTGATAGTGAGGGTAGAGTTGGCTACTCTGAGAAAATATCACAGCTA
>VZRQ01004562.1:176405-242261 GCA_013397975.1 Machaerirhynchus nigripectus | reverse complement strand
AAGAGAAGAGAAGAGAAGAGAAGAGAAGAGAAGAGAAGAGAAGAGAAGAGAAGAGAAGAGAAGAGAAGAGAAGAGAAGAGAAGAGAAGAGAAAGAATAGGAAGAGGAGACTTTTTCAGGTGGAAGGAACCTACAACTATCATCTAGTCTAGCTGCCTGACCACTTCATGGCTTACCAGAAGTTAAAGCATGTTATTTAGGGCATTGCCCAAATGCCTCTTAAACACCTACAGGCTTCAGGCATTGATCATCACCCTCTCAGTTAAGAAATTCATGCTAATTCCTGTCCAGTCTCAATCTCCCCTGGTGCAGCTTTGAACCATTCTCACACGGCCTATCACTGGATCCCAGAGAGAAGAGATCAATGCCTCCCTCTCCGAATTTATACTTGTGGACAGATAGAGCCATCTCCAGCCTGACTCAGTGCAGGACAGAGAAAAACCTGGCAATCATGATGGTGATTCTTCTTTGATTACATATTTAGGAAAGGGTCTGAGAGGGGAGTATGAAAAAACTATAGTATGGAGAAACAAAAAAGCCCTGCAGCCACAAATGTGAGAGAAGGAAGGAACGGCCATATCGCAGCAAACGTACACACTGCAGCCCATGAAAGTCCCTGCACTGCAGCGGGTGGAAAGAACACATGATGGAGCAGGGAAGAACTAGGAGGACTAAGGAATGGCAGACAGGAACAGTTATGTACTGATCACAGCCCCCCATTTCCCTGTGCTGCTTTGATTTGGTATCAGTATCAGACTGAACTTGAGCCTGGACAGAAGAGGGCTGGGGGAAGGTGTTTTGAGTTTTCTGTTCAATCAAGTCTGAAACTCTGAGGGCAATAGTGACTCTGCATCTGATACAGATACACAATTTAAGAGAAAACTGAATATAGTAATAATAACATTCCCATTTTCTCCATCTATATATCCTATATTTAAGTAAAAAAAAGGAAGTTCAAAGTCCAAGAAAAAATTGCATGTTTTATCTTCATGCATCAATTTTTTCTTTACCTGAATTGATTCTTTTTCAAATGGAATATTTCCCTTATTACTCTAGAAATTTTTTTTTAGTGTGGTGAAGATTTCACAGGGCAAGATAAATATCCAATATGCATAACAGATTTGTTTACTTTTGATCCAATTATGCATTTGATAACCTGAAAGATAAAAATTTTGTTTACCTGGAAACAGGACAGAGAAGAGAAGTATCTAAAGGTTGGGAGGTGTCTACCTCCTGTCTAGATTGCAATATTTAATGTTTGAATTTAGTTTCATTGCTTATACAAAATACTATTTATCTAGGAAACTAAGAACACTAGCTCTTTGTGTATGTAGTGAAATCAAACACAGCAGACTGATGAGATGAGGATGCCATCAAATTTTTTAGTGAGAAAAATCTACCCTAGATAATTAAAAAGATGAAATTGAGGGCAATGTTTTGGCGAAATCTTTATGCAGCCCCAGCTGAACAAATACGGTCCCATGAAATATTAAAGAACTATCCTTGTGTGAAGAAAGGAATTAGTGGCTGTAAATCTGATCTGAGCTTCTTAGGCCCTCATGAAGCACCTCGGTGATAATTTTCATAGAAAAGTAGCATGTCCAAAGAACCTTGTTTCCCCCACATGAATCCCCCAGGTGCTGTCCTAGTCTCTAAACACTGTTACCAGCAGACGTAAATCAGAGGGCAGTGTTGCATAGGGAAAATTGTTCTGCATTATTTGGCCACTGGGTCAGAGCAGGTTTTAAATTTCTTTGCATAAAGTTTCAGCAGATATCTGTTCTAGGTTTCACTGACAAGAAGCAGAACATTTTATTTTATACAATATGTATGCATGTATGCATCTAAATGTATTTTAAACAAAGAGCTGAAATTGTCCCAAGTTAAAGAGGAAAGAGAGTTAATTAAGTTTGCATCCTATACAATGCAAATATACAATCCTTATATATATATATAAGGTACTATATCTTTGTCTTGCTTATTTCTAATATCTGTCACAATCACAGGAATACATTACCATATTTCTTTAAAAGAATTTTATGAGGAAATTTTCCAGCAAGGAAAATATTTGATCAAAAATCTAATAAAACCCATTCTTATCTAACTTCCCTCTTTGCTCCAGAAGGAAATGCTAACTGGTGGTTTGTATTTTTAGAGTTTATAATATGTTACCAGTTGAGTGACTGGAGGCATGCAAAATATTGTAATGCAATTGGGATAAATTAAAGAGGAAGTAGTCTTTTCTGGAATTCGTTCTAAAAATGTGTACAAATAAATGTTGGTTTGTTCGCTTTAATTTGTTTATTTTGTTAATTAGTTCTAATAAGAGCATAAATATATTCTGTTTATACCTCTTTTATACTTTATATCAAGTATATGAATCAGATACACTTTGCAACATTTTTGTTGATAAGGTACCAAATAATCTAGCTGGGTATTCAAAGTCTGTTAATGTACTTACACATTAAGCCATCATATAAAACTTTAATTAATATGAAACAAGTTAATAAATCCCAGAATCCCTTATAGTATAAAGGAATAATAAAATCATGCAAAAATCCAAATCTACCATATTCATGTGGTTTTTATCATTCTTACTGTCTTCATCCTTTTAGTTTTCTGAACTATAGAAATAGAAGAGAATAGAATGGTTTGGGTTGAGGGGACCTTAAATATCAGCTGGCTACAATCCCTCTGCTGCAGGCAGGGACACCTCACATGAGACCAGGTTTCTCAAAGCCCCATCCATCCTGGCCTTGAACACTTCCACGGATGGGCCATCCACAAAATCTCTGGGAAACCACAGCCCTCACAGGAAAGAATTTCTTCCTAATATCTAATCTAAACCTATCCTCTTTCCCTTTGAAACCAATCACCCTTGCTCCCCTTGCGAAAATCTCTTTCCATTTTTCTTGTAGGGCCTCTTCAGGTACTGAAACGTTGTAATAAGATCACCCTAAAACTTTCTCTTTTCCAGGCTGAACGGTCCAAATTCTCTCAGCCTTTCCTCAGAGGAGAGGTGCTTCATCCCTCTCATACCTCTGGATTTGCTCTAATACATCTATGTCCTTCCTGTGTTGGGAATATTAAAAATACAATTTACAAATTATTCCAGACTTGGGGGTGGAGTGGGCAAAAAAGGTACCTAGACAGGCTGGAAAAAGAGACTGACAGGACTTTAATGAAATTAAAAAAGCCCTGGCCTAAGGAAGGAAAACACTAACAAGTCAAGAACTGGTCTAGCTTATTGCTTAAGAAGTTTATTCTAGTTAAAGGTGTGTTCACTTTATGCTTTAAATTCAATGTCCTATCAGAATATGTCAAACAATTTATAAGCATACAAAGTAATCAGACATTCCAAAACTGACTCTGGATTCACGTATCTCTTTCATCTTTAAATCATTCATGTCTAATATGCCAAAACCATTGCATTTTTATTTTGGGTTTTAAAATTACTAAATTTTCATTTCTATAATCAACCATTTCATAAGCTGTCAAGTAATTTTATTAGTAGGCATTTGCAAAGGGACATGTGTATCCTAAGAAATTTAACCATATTCTGTGAATATTACCAAAAAATTACAGTTGAATTTTGAGAGTTACGTATCATTCTAAGTACAACAGTAAATTCTGTGTTTGCAGTGCCTACTCATTTCTTAGGGGATTTGTCTTCTGTTGTTTTGTATGATTTTTGCTGAAATAAAATGAATTTGGTTTTCTATATCAATATGAAACAGAACATAACATCTGTATAAAACCTATCTTGAATTATCAAACTATGGAGATTACCTAATCCATGTAACTTTTAAGCAATAAAGCACAAAAGTAGGTAACTGTTAATAAAGAAGTAAAATCACTAAAAATACTGAAAATAATCAAATACCTAGAGTTCAGAAAGTGCTGAAATTCTTTGCTTCTCTAGGGCTTACACTATCTACATAGAAATATTTTTGATACAAAAGAGAAGTTGGAGCAGAATTCTCTGTAATCCCTTAAAAGAGGAAATCAGGAAGGTGATTCATCTGGTATGAAGATAAACTGCTGGGAAGGTGCAATGACTCACCTGCAGAGGTGTCAACACTTCTTCATTGATTTCAGGGAAGAATAGAATGATTTATGCTAGATGACTTAAGATATGTGAAATGAACCTCATCCTTATTCCCACTGCAAGAGTTTCTCTAAGGAGAGAAGGGTGGAGGGATGAGAAAGGAAAAAAAACTAGTGGAGAAAACAGTAACTAACCCTTCTCTTTATTCCTGATTTCATTTGTCATCAGGCTAGTCTGTGTTTGCTAGACAAGTGGGGTAGTATATAACATATGCTTTCTTTTTCCATTGATGAATTCAGAAATCAATACACAAATGTTCCTGTTATTTTTGGACAAGAGAACTGTGCAGACATAAAAGAAGTCAAGCTGAGGCCTAATTGATTACAGCATAACTTGAATCAGAAAGTTTGTGTGTTTTATTTCTCATGTGATTAGTTTTTCGGGGGGTTTTCGTTTCTTTGTTTTTTGATTTTTTTGTTTTTGGTTTGGTTTGGTTTTGTTGTTGCAGTTGTTTTTTGTTTTCTTTTTATAGCATTGGAGACAAAATTGTAATTTATTTAAGAATTAGAGTCAAAGAAAAGAAAATCCAGTAATGTATATCTCAAATGTTTTATGTTGATTATTGTGATTACAGTCAATGAAAGGCATGTCATCAGCCTTTGATTGAATGAAGCTTCTATTTTCCTCAGTGCTTCAGTGGTTAAGAATATGTACCTCTCTGTGGAGTTTGCACTGTGTTTAGACTTTTAGCCAGTACTTTACTGCAATTAAGGCTGTTTGCAGTAGCAGCCTGATAACCTAAAAGCAGCCCAAGAATCTAAGCAAAGAGGCTAAAAAGATCAAAATATTACAAAGGAACACATTTTTATTTTTGTTTTTTGCTCATGTTTGAGTGGTGCTAATAAAGACTTTCAAGCTTTTATGCTTCCAAGCAAGATGGATGCACTTATGCCTCAGTATATGAATATACTAAAGATGATATCTGAGTCGAATGTCAGCCGTTCAAATGTAATTAAACTTGAATTGATAAACAGCAAGAGCAGTAAGACTCAAATCAGAGATTTATTTTCCCAAATAAACCCAAAAGTTTGCCTGCTTTCTAATATTGAACTTTCAGCCTTACAGCGGTGAGTATTTTATTCTAAACATATTCCTAGGTATGTTTCTGGAATTCTTATTAAAGTGCAATATACAATGAAAATTCATAAAAGACACATCAGTAAATTCAGTAGCAAATTAAAAAAACCCCACCAAACCAGTTTTTACTACACCTTTTTATTGTCAGACAGTCATGTCTGACAGTTCATTCCTATCTGAAGGCATGCCTAAAGAAGAGAAACTGCTAAGAGGAAATATAACTTTGAGGAAATATAACTTTTAGAAAATGTAACTATTTTTTGTTGTATGTTCACATTAGATCACCTTTTTTGTTTTTTTTTTCTGATCAAGTTAAACCCCTATTTGGTACTGTTTTGAAAATGGCTTTATCACTTTGTACAATGTAGACTTCATCTTCACTGGGGAGACAGGCAGAAGTTCCAGAATGTTAGGGAATACTCAGGCAGTTCCCTGTACCCGCCAATATGATTTCTTGTGGTAGACTGACTAACAAAATACAATTGCATGCTGATGTCAAGAAATATGTTGGCAGCTCCTATTAAAAAACTTTTCTAGAAAAGTATTTCAGGCTTTTTCCTTTGAACAAGAAGTTAAAATGTCAACATAAAACATTTAGCATAGATGAATCTTCACTATTGTATCAAAGAGAAACAAAGCAATTTTAACATTCCAGGTAAAGTAATTTAAATTGCAAATAGAACTTTAGGCTTGTACTATACAAATATAATTTTACTATGGTATGTTGCTTTACAGTTCCACTAATAAATATGCAGGATGGTGGTGCAGGTAGCTGTTTTGCAATTTTTAGAATTACATTTACATACCAGAGCTATTTAGTCTGAAAATATGCAAGTGTTTTGCATAAAAGCCCTTTTCTGAATTCCCTGTTCAGGAAATCAAAAGTCATTCTATTAACGTAGTGAGCAATTAATTTATTTAAAAAAACCCCAACTTTGTAAATGTAGGATTTAGTAACTTTCTAAATAACAAATTGTAATGACACATCAAATTTCTTACCTGTCATTTTTGGTAATTAGATATATTTTAGGGTTTATGTGTGACTATTTTCTTTTCAGTCTCAGTATTTCCTTTTGCCTCTGTAATTGCCTCTGTAAAATAGTAGTCTACTGTGAAAAGGGATAGCAGTTGCTTATGAAAGAAATAAGTATTTTGATTGTAGCAGTGAATTATGGAGTACATTAAGAGCTTTTCTGCTTTTTTCTATTCTGCCTTATATATGCTTGCATTTCTGTTGCAGAAGGAACAAAAGGCCTTTTGAAGAATGTCTTTTCTTCATTTTTTTGATTACATGAAGCTTCTATTTCCTGCTTCAGTGGTGAAAAATATGTACATAGTGACAGAATTTGCAACCTTTGAAAGGTGTACACAACATAAAAACCCATCCAAAAGTACACGACAATGTAATTTAGAGCCAACAGAGCAACTTTTCAGCTGAAAGTGTAGCTTTTAGGGTTTCTTGAGTCTGGTTTTATTTTGTTAAAAGTTTAAAAATTACTCAAATAAAAGAAATACTCATTTTGGCAATAATTTAACATGCAATGAAATATTTAAGCTTTTCCCTGCTGACCAAACATGTTTCAAACAATTTCAACTTGAGATTGACTTCTTTTTCTCTCTGCCGTGCTCCTCCTCTCTTTTTATTGTATACCTATGGAAACTGTGTTTTATCTGCCTCCAAGATCTCTCAGTGCTACAGGACTACTTTCCATGTCTGCACTCTTGCAGCTCATACACGGTGTGTATCAGCAACAGGTGTTTGGACAGCATGTCTTCTCCTCAAAGAGAACAGGATAGCAGATAAGAACTAACATCTCTGAATGAAAAAATGCAGTTTAGATTTGTACTGACTTAAAAGGAAATGCTTACAGACTAATTCAAACCCCTTGAAATATTAATTTAATTGTGAAAACTGTCATAATATACTGTATTCTCTGTATGAGCCAATTTGTGCTATACAAAACAGGAAAACATATATTGACCAAATTTTAGTCAAGTTGGAAAAAAAATTACCCAAACATTTTGCAAGGAATAAAAATTCTGATTTTTAATTTACCTTGGTTGAAGTGGAGCATGTTTATAAATACGTGTGAAATTGTTGGTTTATTATTAAGAAGAGAAATCTGTCATTATAGTAGGTTGGTTAAAGATAAATATTGTGTACACATTTGGTAATAGTCAACCAAAAAATCAGGTGGAACGAGGTACAATTATTTGCTGTGTATCCTCTGCAATATTAAACTTCATGAAGGATAGATTAATAAGGTCATATATTTTTAAGAACAGAATCTGGAGAAGTAGGTGATCCCAGAACATTTTACAAAATTTTATTGATTGCTTAAATGTCTTAAATATCACCCAACTATTTCAAAAAACCACTGTTAGAATCTTCAAGCTTGTGACCTTAGAAACTTTTGCTTTCATCTTTGTATTGAAAAAATAACCCCAAATCTCATACAGTTTAAATGTTCATATAAATGGAAAAGAAAACCCCAAACACCAAAACTGCCGCACAATCATTTGATTTACAAGAATGACAAGTGGATGTTGGTAACCAAGGATTCATGCAGATTTGCTTCCTGCAAGTTATGTCCAATGCTTTGTTGGAAAGTGTGTCCTACCCTTCTATCAGACTAGAACTCTCTGCTATATATACTTAAACCCGACAAAATAAAACCAAACCAAATAAAGAATGCTAGTTTCTCCATTATTTGAAGTTGAAGTTCACACTTGATTTTACTTAGATACCTGCTTTAACCCAAAAAAAAAGTATATTTAATGGTGAATTTAATGAGTTTCTGAAGTCTATAATAAACAGCCAATGACAACATAAATAACAATATTCTACAAAGTAAATATTAAACTTAACGTTGTATTAAGGGTTTTATTATAAGTTATATCTGGGTTATCAGTGTACTGATCTCCATCACCTATCTCCTCACCATTCTTCCACTTTAACCATACAAGATATCTTATTTTAGGTTTTGATCCATTATTATTACTTTGGAAAAGGAGTGGCTGGAATCTGTCAGATTTATCATGCAACCCTGAAAGATTAAAGTCTCTGAAGCAGTGATTCAAAACGTAAAACAATTTATTGAATCAAGGGTTTTACCAAGACTTTTGAATATACACAATGAACTGTCTGGCATTGCTGGCAAAGAACAACAGTGAATGAATTTAATAACACAGTCATTAAAACCCTGATCCAGGTAGTGGGAAAACTGGATTCAATTTATTCCTGTCAGATTGGATTCACATCCTTTTTTTTTTGTTTTTAACAAAGATGCATGTGTTGGCAATGTTTCATGTTTAGACTGTACTACTGAATACAAAGATTGAAAACTCGATGGAAAAAGAACAAGAGAAATCATGAGTGCAGTCTGGAACGTGTAGTTATAAGGCACAGGCACTGGCAAAAGCACTGATACAGCTCGTTTCTGCACAGAGAGCATGTCTCAATATTTGGAAGATAGAAGAGCAAAAAGCTTATTACACACCTGAATCTTTCCCATCTCTTTGTTTAAGTGACAGCTGAGTTTGAGTTGGTAGCATTATAAGTTTGAATTCAGTTGCCTTAAATCATTCAGTCCACTTCCTTTAGGAGCGTAAATTATTTATACAGAATAGAGCTTCTAATCAATTAATAAAGCTGCAGAAAGAAGATAACATTCCCTAACCAATACTGCACATTTTTTTAAAAATGTCTAAAAAATTTTAAAATGTGCTCCTTTTCAAGATTAAACACAATTTAGAGAAATAATATTAAAAGCCTGTTAACTCAGCCTGGTACGTATTTGATATATCAAGTTACTCACTAGGTATGTAAACAACCTGCCTTACCAGATAAATATCTTCGGGTTACTTACTGAGTTAGTCCTTTCAGCATGATCAGTAACAGTCTGGCTTACTCAGTCACTCATGGATCATTAACTCATAGCTGTCATCTCTGAGACTTTAAAAAAACCCTTGAATTGTGCCACATTCACATAGGTCTTTCCTCAAGTGACAAAAAATTAATATACATGTATATATTTATGGTTCAATGCTTTCCTGTTATTTCTTTTCTGTATGTCTCACATTGCTTCCTAACTAGAATTATATGCATCTAAAAGTAATAGCAAATAGTTTTCTCCTATTTATGAATGGTTATGTCTGCAAACTTTATAGACAAAGTAAAAAAAAAAAACCAAAAAAAAACCACCCCCCCCAAATAAACCCACAACCATAAACATTAGCAATAAAATTTATACCCATTGCATTTTTTTTGCAATATTTAATATATTTTGTTGGTTCAACAGTATCCTGCAAAACAGAAAATAAATTCTTGCCCTTTTTCTTGCTTACTTGCTTTTTCCCCTCTCATGAAATTTTGCATTCATGAAAGCCACTAATCTGACAGCTCTGGAGGATGTGGGCAGTTCATTTCAGCTTTGTCCCACTCTCCTGTACACTCCAGGTGATTCAAATTTACCAAAATTTACCAAAAATCATAGGAAATGTTCATTCTATATTTATTTTTAAATCACGGAGTTTCCACTGAAATAGTAAAAAAGACTGAACTATTTATGGAGCTCGGGATACTCTTATTTTATGTAGGTAACTGTAAGTCTCTTTAGCAAATGTGTCTGGATAGAATTACAGACTGAAAGTAAGAGGCCTACAGATGCTTATAAATAACACCAGGCACAGAAATAAAAGTATTATTACTACCAGTGTTAAAAACTTTCCCAGAAATGCTCCCATACCCTTCCTCTCTAGGGTCTAAAGAGTTCTCTTCTTATCAGCAAGGATCAATTCTGTTTAGCCATGAATGCCAAACAGCACTGGAAGGCATGACTGAGTAAATATGATGTTTCCAATTACTAGTTAAAGGCTTTGCACTGACTTAGAGCACTGGGTCTCAGAAGACTCCCAGGCTAGCTTTGGCCTGATTGGGTTCCTGCTTGTCCAAGTCTGGTAGCAGCCCAGACAAATCAACTATCAAGCCACTGACTGAATTAACAGTGAATTCCTCTTTGTTTGCTCATAAACAAATATCTGCATATGCACATAATCAAAATTTGAGAGTAGAAAAATGTCTTCAACCTGTGGCATACGAATTTTACTTTCCATAAGAGGTCATTCTCATCAGATAGAAAACAAAATACTTTTTCTCTCATATTGCTCCATTCTAACACAATTCAAGCTATGAAATTCTTTTGCTGTATCAGAGGTAGCTTTGCAGCCCTTTTATCCCTTTGTCCAACTGGCCATTGTATATCGTCTGTTTAAAAAATTTTCACTCAGATATTATGGCCAGGTTTTTAAGCATATTTTTCTTTATCCCAGTAATGTAAAAAGAATCTTAGATGTGTGGAACAAATTCGTTTAATAAAAACCCCATAAACTAGTATAAGCAAATCAATCTACTTTTATTAAAAGTTATTCAATAATTTAGTTGCCCAAGAGTTGCTGATAATTTTCTTAGGGAGGATGAACATATGAATAAAAAAGTAGGAGTATGGTTTCATCTGTGAAAAATCTGTTTATTTAATCTTATCTCCCACTTCTGACTTCTATGAGTTGCTTGCAGACACTGGTTGAGATTCAAATATTTAATATGGAATTTGAATGTCTTAAGTGGTCTTGACTGAACTGCCAATTCAGTAGGTGGCACTTATGCAGAACATTTTACTCAGCTTCAATAAAAATCTGGAATTACAGTAGATCTTGATTTACAGTTATAAAGTTTTAGTAGTGCCTACCTTCATTGAGTTTACAACAAATTTTTAGAAAGCAAACAGTATCAAAGAATCTTTTCAAATGAATAAAAATAGCCATGGAATGAGAACACTCTCTGGCTTTTCATTCTCTTGGAAAATTGGGCTATTAGAAATAAAATATAGAGACATTGCTCTTGGGTCTGATTAAGAGAACTACTTCATATCAGAATAGTAACAGAAACTAAAATAAGTCTTTAATACTGCGCTTTCAAACAAATAATATAAATGTAAATTTAGGGAACATGGAGATATACAATTAGTTACACACGGTTAGCCAAAACAAACCCCAGAAAAGATGTTGCAATTACTACATGGTCTTATTTTATGGATACTGATTGTCAGTGGATCTACTGAAAAACAGGATCCTGTGATCAAGTCCAAATGAATATATTTCTAAACATATCAGTTTAAAAGGCCTGAGAAGTAGAACAACAAAAATTTTAGAATTATTTTGTCTTCAATTTTTTTCTATACTAATTATCTGGACAGAAACAAATAATGCAATTAAAAATAAACAAAGAGTCAAAAAAACCCCACCAAGGAAGCAGTTATCTTTAGGCAATGGAGACAAAAATTCACTTCAGAAGCTAATTTAATCCCTTTAAACATAGATTTTTTTCTTTTTTTTTTTTTCACTTAGTCTCCAGAAACTGTGTAATTCTCTTCAATTATTACCCACTAGACAGCTGAAATTTAGGGAAATGTATCTAACAATAAGTGCATTTATAAACAGCCAATATTGAATTTCTTTATCCTAATCCATATAATTTGCTTCTTAGTTCAATAGGTTTATAAGAAGCATTAATTCTTAAATGAACTTATGCAAGTTTTTAGTCTTTAGCTTATCCCAACATTTTAATCACCTGTGTGGTTGTGAAAGTGAGGAAATAAAGTCCTAACACCTTGATATTCTGTGCTGCATATTAAGGGATTTTCTTGTTGCTTTCCAGTGGGTGAAAGAGATTGACTCTTTTCTTCTTTTTGATAATTACCTTAAAAGATGGAATTTCTTCATATTTTGATCTTTTAGTTTTAGGTTTTCTGAACCTAAGAAAAACCCATAGAACAATTTTCCTCTTATTCTTTTTATATTTATCTGAATTTTTTTATAAAATATTGTCTCAAAATAGACCCAGATAAATAATTCTCTTGTATTTCAAGTTAAAACACTCTTGTTAATTCATTCCTGAATTAATTTAATCTGTCATTTATTTTCCAGGATCATTAAACTGACTAACATTTAGCTAGCATTAAACATTTTTCCTATAGCCCTAGATGAACTCCAGTTTTTCCTCTCATCCTGATTTATTTTGCAATTCTGTATTTCCTTTCATGTGCTGCCAGATGTAATTATCTTTATTTTATAATTTTATCGCTGCCTGATTTTTCTGACACTTGTCAGCCCACCCTTGTTTCAGGATAAAAATGAGAATTTTGGCTTAGTAAGTGCAGTAATGTTCTCCATTATAAAGGGGTAAGGTAAATGTACCAATGCTTGCAGTCCTTCCAAGGGACATAACAGTTGTGCATGCCAAATTCATCCAAGTTAAAAAAAAATCACAATTATAGCTTGCATGTCCTTTTCCACTGCTATCCACCAACAGATCATCCATCCCTTGACTAAAGACTAGAGACAATTTAAGCAGACACATGAATAAAAGTACCAAGAACTTTGAAAATTTTTTAGTAGAAATAGCAACATTTCGACAGAATGTCTAGTATCTGAAAAAGATGATCAACAGTGTTCTGGAAAGGCAGTATCTTTTTAATGGAAGGTATTTCTGTTTTTCTCACTGATCATTATAAGAAAGTTTACACTTCTCAAACATTTGTATGACAGCACTATGTGCTATTGAAAATGATACATCTCATTCTGTAAAGGGGTTAAAATTATTTTCTGATATTCCTCAAGTCTTTGCTTTTCTAACAAGTAGGGTTTGCTTTCAAGATTTTTCTTCAAAACCAGTCATGGCTAAGAAATTATGACTCAGTTTTATAGAGCCTAAGACATAAATGACAGCAAAATGGAGATGGGATTTGCACATACAACACATATCTTGTCTATCTACTATCCACCAGTTTATCTATTGAGCCATCTGAAAGTGAGAAGAAAACAGATGCATTGGTACAGGCCTCAGCTTGTATTAACAATCAGTGTAAATTCAAGACACATAGAGACCTTGACTTTGGTAGGTTCAATCTGCCAGACTACTTCTCTATACACAGTGTGCCAGCCCATCCTCTAGTCATCCTCCTGTGAAGAAAGGTTGAGAAAATTGGGGTTATTAAGGCTGGAGAAGAGAAAAGTCCAGGGAGACCTTAAAGCAGCCTTCCAATGCCTCAGGTGGGCTTACAAGGATGATGGCAACAGGTTTTAATGGGACCGATAATGATAGGACAAGGGGCAATGGATTGAAACTCGGAGAGGGTTGACTGAGTCTAGATATAAGAAATATAAGATATTTTTTACCGTGAGGATGGTGAAACACTGGAACAGGTTGCCCAAAGAAGTTGTGGATGCCCTATTATTGGAAGTTTTCAAGGCCGGTTTGGATGGAGCTTTGAGTAACCTCGTCTAGTTGAAGATTTCCCTGACCATTGTAGGGGAGGGTGGACTACATTCCATGCTTCTATGATTTTATGCTTCTTTTTTTGTTCTTTCAGCATAATTTTTTTATGATGTATGAAAAATCATAGTTATAGTCTGAGAATAAAAATATTCTAAGGGGGTTAAATTGTCCATACAGTAAACAGGAAAACCTTAAAGTCTGCAAAGGTTCCTTATTTTAGATACGTCTTCCAGGTGGAATCAATCTTCATATAATAACAATGATAATGATTATAGTGACAATGACGATATAATAATTAATAATAATCATAATCATAATGCCCTACCTTCTATTAATTTTATTTGGTGTTTTACTGAGCATTAGGATACTTGAATGTATTGGCCAATTGTATGAGGATTAATTTTTCAGTAGTAATATTTAAGACAAATTTGACAATACTTTTAAATTTGGAACAACATTCTGGATACTTAATTCAGTCCTTTATTGGACAGGATTTGTAACTCCCATAAAAAATCTGTAAGAAAAAAATGTGTTGGAATGGGGTCTTGCAGTTTATCCTATTCTAATTCAGTTAGTACAATTACATTATTTTCCACCTCGGAAAGAATACCAATTACAATTATTTTCTTCTCTAGAAGGCAAAGTATTAACGGTGATGATGACTGAGCTGCAAACTGCAAACATTTGTGCCATGTACTCTTTCTTGAGAAATTATATTTTGCAATGAATAAGGCTGCCAGATCTGGTATTTAAGGAAGTGCAATGAGTCAATGTGTTGCATGGTTATTAGATTCAGACCACTAATGGTAAAAATTTGAAAAAATGTTTGATATGTCAGAAAGTATACTTTACTCAGCAGTAGAACAAAAAAGCCTACTGTATTTGCTAGGTGACTGGAATAAAAAGAGCAAAGCATTAAAGGTTAAACATCAGGGAGTTGCTACTTATGTTCAAACAAAGATTTTACATTTATAAAGGAAATTGTAGAGCTGTAAAGGCAAAGAATCTGTGAACTGTGACAGATGCAGGTGAAGAGAGTGCACCATGGAAAATATGAGAACAAAATGATGTGTAAAAATTCTGGTTATTTCTATGATCTTACTTGCATAGTTATCTAAGCGGTAACATGAATTAGAAACTGCTTAATTCTCACATTAACTTATTAAATGACATCTCTGGGTGCTTTCACCAGGAAATTATTAATGATGTCATATAATGTTCAATGTTCTCTTCAGAAAGATGTCTGAATCTATCAAATGTGTTTAAAAAAATTAATGTAAATTTTTTTTGTCTAATGTATCACAAGAATCTATTTAGCCTTATTATTTCAAGTTAAGAATAACTTTTTAATTTCATGAATTCAAAGGTTATTTTTCTTCTGTACATGCCTAAAAGGTGTGTACCAGCTGCACCTGTATCGCTTGGTTTCCTTTCTCTTCACCAGGAGTGCACAGTTTTCGGAGGTTTTATAGGACCAGCATGCTGGATTCTCTTCTGTTTCTCTTCACTGGTCTTCAGTGGCCACGGGGCTGGGGCAAGGCCCTGGGGAGTGTGGTCAACACTGAAAACTAGGATTAGCTTTTCCAATTTAGCTATTTGGTAGCACTGAACACTGTTCCAGCAGAGATCTGCAATTATATAGAGAGCATTTTCGTGCATGATATAAAATTTTTTGTCAATATTTTGATGTATTGGATTTACATTACATTGCAAGGTTTTAGTAACTGGGGAGAGCTTCAGGGGTGTTTTTTTGAGAAAGGGTCAGGACCTGCCCAGTGCTGAACACAGGTGGTTCCAGAGGGCTCCGATAGACCCACTGAATGGCACAACTGATTGTCATGGTCAAGGCGGTACATTTCTATTATAATGTAACAAAGAAAAGGAAAAATGCTGCCCAGCAGTCAGAGAAACAGCCCTATGAACAGCAAGGTACGAGAAGAAGGAAGGGGAGGAGAAGCTCCAAGAAACAGATATTTTCCAGCAGCCCATGGAGAGGACCAAAGTGGAGCAGGTATTTCCCTGCAATGCATGGAGAGGACCACACCAAAAGAAACAACCACACTGCAGCCTGTGAAGGGCCCACTCTAGAGCAAATTTCTGACACTAACTGCAGTCCATGCAGAGAAGCCATGATGGAGCAGACTTATCCTGAAGGACTGCAATCTGTAGGAAGGACCCACTTCAGAGCAAGGGAAAAGCATGAGGAGGAAGGAAGGGCAGAGAGGAAGTGTTACAAACACTCCATAATCCAACATCTCTCATCCTCCATGTGCTTCTTGGGAAGCAGCGGAAGCAGGGGAAGGAGATTGAGGACACAGGAATAAATAAGTGAAGTTTCATCTGTATAAAAAGGGTTAGGGTGACAGAAAGGTGGTTTAGTTTTTTGTCTTTGTTTCTCACCACCCGAATATATGTTGATTGGCAATAAATCTTTTTTTTTCCCTAGTCAAGTCTCTCTTGCCTGTGATGCAAATTTTTAAGTGACCTTTCTACCTTTATGTCACCCCATGAACTTTTTCATCTACTTCTCTCATCCTGCTGAAAAGGAGTGAGCCAGTAGCTGGATTTGAAGATCTGGCAGCTGTTCAATGTTAACCCACTGCATTAGTGAAAAAAACTGCAACAGACAGCATGTAAAATTTTAGTTAGGTCTTGGGTTTGTATGGTGTGAAACAGGTTAACAAACAAGCAAACAAACAAGCTGGTCAGAATCCCTACCCTTGTCTTTAGTCTATTTAAGTCAATAAGAGGAGAACCTTTGATAGGATTTAAAAATTATGTATTGCCTGCAAGAAATTATATGACAGCTATCATAGTAGTCTGTGCCTGCCGCTTCATATTTTCACTCCATTACACTGACAAGAGAATAGTTTAGTTGTTTTTACTCACTTCTTTATCATCTCTTCATGGCTAGGTTCAGTTCTGGTTTTTTTACTACATTAATTCAACAGTGCCAGATACTAAGGAAAACAAACCTGGTAAGATGTTGGGTATACAGTTGTCAAGGTAAAAAAGCTAAACTAGAAATATTTCTTTCCACTATGATGAAAGAAAGGATTTTGATTTGAATATATGGGGTAGATATATAAATATTTTTCTTAGACAATTAAAAGTATCAAATACAGAAAAATGCCAGGTTATATTAAGGAGGAGAACGAGATGAATGTGTCTAGTCTACTCACAGAAAAAAATCTGTGCTAGTCATCTGACTACATATTAAACTCAGTTGCATCAGGGGGAAGTAATGACATTCCCAGAAGCCATTAATGAAAAGCTATACTATGTATTAAGTTCATAGTACAGTACTTATTTTAAACTGCTTGCATAAATTGATTCATTAAAATACGCTTCTGTTGGAGATGCCAAAATTTCTGATAGGCACTGGGGGATGAATAATCTAAGTGTGAAGACTAGCAAATAAATCAACAAGTTGTTTAGGGAGTTTCTGCTACTTGTGAGCTTTGAAAAATATTGATAAATACTCTCCAGGTATGGCAAACTATATATAATGTTTTGGATGGTGGAATGAAGAAACACAGGTTGTTTCTTATTAATATATGTCCCCTGGTTTATTGAAGGAATACCTGACTACTTGTAAGGGAAAAAAAGAAATCTGTGGCCTGTTCAGTTTCTCTTTGTCTTTCTTCCCCCCTTTTTTTTTTTTGGTTGCTGTTGTTGTTTTTTTTTTTTTTGTTTCCCGGAAGCAGAGGCAATCCAAAACTTAACATTCAATTAAAAGTAATGTTCTTTCAGGGGAAAAAAAAAAAGGAAAAGTAATTTCATGGCTTTGGCTAAAACATTTTTAAATACAATGATAGCAATAAACCCACTGTGACCTGCTTCCTGATAGTTTTTCTTTGGCAGACTTCAGATGTTTGAAAATAATGTGTAAATCTAGGTGTATTTGAGAAATGAGTCATCACAAAGAGGTTTTTACACCAGGTGTTTTGAGTGATTGGCCAAAAGCCTCTGAAGTACTTGTCTCTCTCATCTGACTATGGAAGGAGCTTACACAACCAGACAATCTGCATAACTCTAAGACATATAAAATTGCAAGAAATTAATAGTATTCTACTTGTGCATCATCTACAATGAATTATAATTTCCCCCCAACCCCTCTGGGGAGTCTGAATAAAACTGAACATCTCAGCTAATTCTTCAGAAGTTTGATTTTTGACTCTGCAAAGAGTACACACAAATAAAAAGATCTGTATAGAAATTAAACCAGATTCCTGATCAATTGTTCTGACAATAATTAATTATGTACTGCAAAAGGAATGGAAATGCACTACACATAACTCCCCAGGTACACTTAAGAATTATCAGCACCATTTGTGGTTTTGTGTTATTGCCAAAACCAAAAAAATCAATGGGGTTTCCTTTACAGGTTTTTCCTTTACAGGAAAGCAGAATATGAATGAGTTTTGATTCAGACATTTGGCTTTATGTGCATAAATAATTCTTTTCCTTAAAATTAATTATTTTTCCAGAAACGTTGCTTAACAAGATATGTCTCCCTTGGCTGACTTGAATGTTGAGTTTTAGTCTCTGTACCACTTTATATGTCGTGTACAAAATACATAATAATTTGCAGAGAAGGAGACCAAACACTGAGAATGCAGAAGCCAGATATTCAGTAGATTTTAAATATATAGCTTTCTTGTCTTTCAGTACTAATTTTCAAATCTACCTGCACATATTACTTGGAGACCAATTACAAAGTTGTAAATGTAACAAAGTTATTTGTGAGTAATAAAAGATAAGAAATGTATACCCAGAAGAATTACTAATGAAACAGAGAAAGAGTATGCTGCTTTGAAATGAAATTAGCTGAGAGCTTTGGTTATGTGCCACCTTAGAGTTACTAGAGAGAAAAAAAAAAAAGGGAAAAAAAAAAAAAGAAGAGAAACAGTAAAATTTACCTGAGATTTATATTTGGGGAAAAAAAAAAAAAAAGCAATTTCATTCTGGTAGCTTTAGTGACAGCTGTGAAGCTCAGACAAAAATCATAAAGATTACATTTTGAAAAGAGACCCCTTAGTGAAACTTAACTATAAATGATGCACTCAAGAGTACATTTAGATATTCTGTCCCAATAGCAAATTTGCAATAAGGAGCATATGTGTGTGTCAGTATAGTCAGTAGTGCATTTATTGCACAACTATCAAATGTTTCTCCCCATAAATTCCTGCTGTTATTAATTGCCAGCAGTGAACAAAACCCACAAAATAATATGTATATTCTCTCAGATACCTTTTCTTATTCTAAGAGAATAGAAGAAAAAGAGCTCTGTAATGAGGACATAACTTAATTTGCAGAAGATATTTTAACATAAGGGGAAAGTGAAGGAATTTATTTATTCTAACAGTAGTCACATGTTAAGGTAACTACTTTTTGGTAGAATTCTTGGACTGCTCACATCAGTAGATAAGCTCAAATGGCTCTCTTAGGACTCAGTGGATCACCTGGGGAGCTCAAGCAGTTGAAATTAGAGGCCTGAAAATTTAATTGCTCATGTTGGATCAATCTTACTTTATAGCTGAAACAATTAAAATGATACATTCCTACATAGTTTTGATATCTAAGGATCCAAACACCTACAGATTTGCCACTTACTTCTAGGTAGTCAACTAAAATTTAAAACTGTTGGTTCAGAACTTTTCCTGAAGGAATTACTGTACATAAATATATAGTAAAGAACTTATTATGGGTGCCTGTAGTGGATGGACATGACCAGGTTTGGTAGCAAGGGTGGCTTCTGTGAGAGGATGCCAGGAGCTGCCCCAGGCCAGATACAGTTGAGTTCAGGCAACTTGACACATCACAGAAGACAACTCAACACATGAGATAAACTGCTGGTCCCTCAGAGAGAAAAAACATTTAAGAAAGGGATAAATTACTGGATGGAGAGAGGAGAGGAGACATGAGTGAGACGACAGTGAAAACAGACTGAGAAGTTCTTGCCTAGAGAAGACAATTTCAGTGTTCCTCTATCAAGTCAGTTTCCGTGGTCTTCGTGTATGTGTTTTTATGGACCACTCTTAACCAAATCACTGAATTAATTCAAGTTAATGGTAAACTTTTTTTTAATTGGGTTTGCCCATATAATTTTAATAATCTACTTTATGATGCTATTAATTTATTTGTTGACAGTTAAGGGACAGCAAATTGTGTCACTGAAACAGAAAAGATTGCTTCAGGTGGGAGGAAGAGCAGAAATGAATCAGTTCTCTTGCTGAAAAAAAATGCCTCATAACACCACAATCTGTAACGTCTCTTTTTCTTTCCTTTTCCCTTCACTTTTCCTTTTTCCTGTTTCCTTTTCCTACTATTTGAAAACAAACCAGTGGGAGATAGCAAGACAGAATTATAATTTAATAGGAAAATTAAAATAAATGCAATAGTACAAGAACACTGACAGAGTCAGCATACAACCCGACACCCTGTTAGTCAGGGCGGTGGTAGCAGTCCAGATGAAGTCCTGTTGAAGCAGTGATCCTGTAGAAGGGCCTGGGCTTCCTCTGAAGGTCCAGTGGTAGCTTCTATCCTCTGGGAATCTAGCAAGTAAGACCTACTTGTGCTGTTCCAAACCCCAGATTATACCCAGGTGGGAATGCTTGGCTCCTCCCCTGGGGTGGAGTCATCTCACAATGGGAGTGATGTAATTCTATGAGTCTTAGGGTGGGTCCTTGATGGCCCATTAACAGAGATAGTTCCCAGGGGAGTTATCAGGGGTGAGTCATGGTAGGAGATAATGAGTGCTGCCCCACCTGCTTTAACAGCTTGTGAAGATGGTAACAGAATACATACTTTTGGTTACATCTATACTATAACCTAGGACTCTTATTCTTCTTTTCTTTTTTTCTATTTCTGCTTTCTTTTTTCTTCTTCAACATCCTGAATTTAAAATAACATCTTTTGTGATTTGAGATAAAAATGAAATGAAGAGCACAGATATGGCTGTGGAAGACAATAGAGAAAACATTTGCTTTTTAACTTTTTCCCCTGGCAAGAGCACAGCAGTGCATAAAGTCTTCTCATTGATTTCTCAGTTTCAACCAAATGTGACAAAAGGAATATCATCTCATTGATGGATTTCCCCTATGGGAATGCAAATTTGCACTAGAGGAGAACAGTTGCATACTGTCAACTGGGTGGGACTGTCACAAGTTAGGCTCATTTCAAAATGGTATTGGACCCATTGGAAATCACCTCCAAACTATCCTTCTGCAAAATAAAAAACGAAGTCAAGAAAGTGAGATACTTATCTACTTATGCTTATTCCTACTTTTCTGGGGGAAAAAAAGGTCAAACATTTACTTACAAAATCATATCCAGTAGAAGCTTCAGCAAGTTCAGTATCTTATTAAAAACTTGCAAGTAATAGCAGAGAAACTAATTAAAGCCTAAGGGATACAGAAATCACTGTGTATAAATATGTAATTAGCAAAAATGTTTTAAAATATCCCAGTAATGCATCATGTTTCCCTTGTAATAACAAAAATTTCACAAGAGCAACAGCAGAATAGCTAATATTCCTATACTGTACATTTTAAGTTAAGAATGTTGATATCAAATGAAAATGTCAATGCCTCCTTCATTCTATCTTTTGCAAGAGAAAGTTGCATATAAATCTCATACCCTGCTTCTCTCTGAAGCACTGATTTAAAAGCTAATACTATGAGAATCCCAAATTAGGAATTAAAAATAATCATGATCATCATTAAGTTATAGCTATTTTTTTCTGGGAAAAATATGATATTTATAAATGAAGGCAGAAAATTTCTATCATGATTCAGAACCTGCGACAAATACACAGCAAGAAGAACGTCATGGTCCATGTTCACCAGTGAAAAGAGAAATGTAGGAATTATGCTGCACTGTGCCTACTTAAATACATGGCATGTCCAAAAGCCAGTGTATAAATTTAGGAGAAGTAAAAGAAAACCCAAACCAAGTAGATAAGTCATTCAGTAGTGCTTTAGAAATCGGTATAGTATAATTTAAATGTTTCCCTATTGAAGAAAAAGGTCACTGACTATTGGCTGAAACTAAACTCACAGGCAGTGGCAAGTTACATACCATTTTGTGCCTTACTGTCCAAATCAGAGCCTTCTCACAGCTACTGTGGCTACAGGTTGGCTCCAACACAAGGGAATTTGAGGTAATGCAGTCCCAAACCTGCCTGAAGTCCAGCCATTGCTGGAGCATGTGCTGGACTCAGAAACTGATGGGAGATGGGTTCCAATAATACAGACACCAGCTTTGGACACATTCTTCATGCTATGGTAGCTTTTATTGACTTGCATCATACCTTTATAAGACTCTTATTCAGCTAACTCCTACAAAATTCTGAAGATTTAAGATTCGTGTTACTGATATTTCACAAATTGAAAGCTGGCAAAAGATGGCATATTGCACCATCAGAGAACTGAAGCACCTGGACTTTGAAACCACATATATTTTACAGATTACACTCTGAATTCAGCACAGGAGTGCATCAAAGTACATTGAAAGCAAAATATTTCTCTTGTGGATTCTTCCAAGCTGGTCCCAAGACAGGAAATTTGATGACTACCAGAGATGTCATATACAATAAATATATTTTGTGTGTAGTAAAAGGGGACAACTAAATATATAGTACTGATATAAATAAAATTAAAATTTATTTTTAACTTTTTCCTTCTTCACCACCAGATTATGGATTGAGGAGCTCTAGGTTCACCTATCAAATTCTGGCATAATCAATCTCATCAAATTTGATTTAAGTTCTTTCCTTAGGGCAGTTTTGTTCAAGTCAATTCACTGACTCTCATGATGCATTAAAGTTTTTCACTTCCTTTAATTCACAGAATGATAATAGTAGAAAGGGAAAAGCTTGGTACTGTCTACTGGACTTGAGGAGGAAAAAGTATGGAAGCTAACGGCCTTACAACCATGAAACCATGAAAAATATTTCCCACATTCAAACCACAATTCTTACACAACTTTTCCCTTTGGGGCATTTTTAACCACAGTTACAACACTGAAAGAGTAGAATCTGAAGGGCTTGAGAAGCTACCTGGTTCCAAAGCTGATTCACCCCTAACTTTCCATTAAATACTGGTCACATGAGCTTGAGCATCTCTACTGAAAATAATCTCTCCAAGAAAATAGCATAATATAGTGTCCATGGCCTTCTGTTGATTGTCAGAAAGTGCAACTCAGAGAAGGGCCCACAAGTCGGGTGTTCCCTGAAAGAAACTAGTTCTTTCACACTAGAATTTACCCCTTTGAATATTCTATTCCCATAGATCTTTCCAATCATCTAAAGAGGTCTCAGGGGCCTCAACTCACAAACTGAGTTGCCCTGAAACGTCACAGAAACTATATTTAGGCCCAACACCTGCATTCTGAATTTGCCTAAATTTCCAAGCAAATTTCTGCTCATATTATCAATAGTGATGCCTTAGGTTTTAACTTTTGTATTTTTCAAATCCAGTATTGCCTAGTGTGTAACTCTGAAGTTTCTTATAATCTGCTAACTTCTGTTCTCTCATGCCAGTTAGACACAACAAAGTCTCTCCAAGCTTGCTCTCCAAGGACACCCAGATTGTCCTAGGCCCAAAATGTGTAAACCAACATATTTAGAAGGGGGGTAAGCTTGGGGAAATTGCATCATTACCTGAAGCTTTAATTGGAGAATTAACCCTGATATGCAAATGAACCAAACTTAAAAAAGTGTGAAGAGCTCGTGACTCAGGGTCCATCTCAGATGTCGCCTTTGGCCTGCCCAGGGTGTACCTTTGAAGGCCCTTCAAATAAATACCTACCTTTATTCCCTTATTCCTATCTTGTCTCTGTTTTTCAGGTGGCCACTTCAGGCATCAGTAGTTCAAATTATATACAATGAGAATCTAATTTATTGAAATAACAGATATCCCCAGTTTCAAATTCAGTGGGAATACAGGGACAGTGCAATTACTAAAAAGAAAAAAAGTATTTTCCAAGCATAAAAAGTGAGACTGTAAATCAGAAACTTATCTTTGAAATTATTAAGTCAGGAGACATTGAAAAAAATAGCTTCATGAGTTTTGCTAGAAGTCCATGAATCGAGATTTTAGTATATCATTTCTAGTTCAAGTCTATTCCTAGGTAAAATTTATCATAGAATATTGAATATTTTAATAAGCTGAAAAAAGAAAAAGCTCTCAATAGAATTTACATTTAGCCTAGATGCCAAGTGCACATTATCATGTTTTATCTTTTTGACATGAGTGATATGTTTCACAGTAATACAATTCTCAGATGACTGCAATATTTCCACATAACCTTAACAAGGAGAAAGAAGAATTAAAATTTCATAGTGCATTTACAAGTCTTGTTGAATACTTTACTTTCTTTTTTAAAAATAATATTTTAATAGAGCAGAGAATTATGTTCTTTTCTCATGAAGCTGACCTGGTAATCTTATCCTTCATATTCCATGTATTTCTAAAAGAAATACAGTAGAAAATACTGTCATTCCTCTTTCATGTAAAACCCAAGTTTTTTCATTTTTTTTTTCCTTTAATAAAATCTATGGAAAGAATAATTAAAGTATTTAATCTCTTACAGTGTTGTTGAAGTATCAGTTTGAAACACACTTCATGTCACACCAATTTTTTTTATATCATGTGGTTGTTTCTGCTATATTGTGAAATTCAGACTTATAACATGAATCTAAGTAATAAATACAGCATGACCTTGATGGAATGAAGGTTTCATGCCTCTTGCAGAACTAAGAATAAAAAAGACTTTATCAGATACTTGCAACTAATTGCAAATCTCATATTTGAACTGATTGAAAGAAAATATTTAAATGCATTATTTATAAGCATACTTTATTTTTGTCTGCAAAACAACTTATTTTCCTAAGAGGAAAATAATCAAAGTTTTAAAAAAATTATGATAATTACTTTATATAATAAGTAAAAAGCGTCCCATGTCCTATTGTCTTTTGTCAACTGACACATCAAAGAGACAACTCTTACTCACTACTTCTGTTTTTGCTGACATTACAGAAAGAAACTGTTTTACTTTACTGATATTTCAGTGAAAACCTGAGAGAAGTTTCAGTAAGAAGTAAAGTTAGTCACTTATTAATCAAACAACGTAATAAGGGAGCTCCAGAGGTCAGGAAGAAATCTCTGCTGCTACACTGTGTGCCATATCCTCTCTGACTATGAATGCTCCTGTAAGATCCTGCAGTTTTACCAGAAACAGGTGGGGCCTCCCTTGACTAACAGTAGGGATAAATGTGTTAGGTAAGGACTCTGTACAAAGATTGTCTCATTTGTTTTAGACACCTTTCTCAAATTTAAATGATTTAATTTAAATCAGATAAATTTTGTCAAAGCAGGTTTTAACTTGAAGTCCCTAAATTCAGAGAGAAAGAATGGAAACTAAGAGTTTTCTTCACCTGAAAGAGATAGTAAGGAATTGTGGAAACTGAAATGTAAATATTAGTAACTGCATTTCATATTTGTGATGTACAATGGTGTTGCCATCTGCCAAGATATTTCTGCTTGCCATAGGCATAGCTAATAACTGTTGTTTGTTACAAGTGCAAACTCTTAACTGCTGAACTCCAAGATTTTTTTGGTTGCCATTATTAATTTCTAACTACACTTTTCCACTGTGTTTTTACGTAATTGTGTTCAAAATTGTTTGGTGACTCTTTTTAAAACCTGTTTCATTTCAGATGCACTTAGTTCACAGCATTTTGTTATTCATGCCCCTTTATGTTTCAACAATTTTCTTGAAGTATAATACTGTTTATTGCTTGCTGAGCATTTAAGCATTTATTTTCAGAAAATCCTTAGGCTTAGTAAAGGAACCCTCTTCATAATGTATTCAGTTAACACAGATAAGGACAACAATAGATACTCAATAGAGTAAGTTTATAAAATAAATCAATTTCAAGAGACAGTTTAGAGAGTTTTAAAGTAATTGGTTAACAATGACTTGAAAAGGAGGAGGAAGAAAAGGAGGAGGAAGAAAAGGAGGAGGAAGAAAAGGAGGAGGAAGAAAAGGAGGAGGAAGAAAAGGAGGAGGAAGAAAAGGAGGAGGAAGAAAAGGAGGAGGAAGAAAAGGAGGAGGAAGAAAAGGAGGAGGAAGAAAAGGAGGAGGAAGANGAAAAGGAAAAAAGAAAAAGGAGCACAAAAAGGAAGAGGGAAAGAAAGAGGGAAAGGAAAAAAGAAAAAGGAGCACGAAAAGGAAGAGGGAAAGAAAGAGGGAAAGGAAAAAAGAAAAGGGAAGCGGAAGCGGAAACAAATAGTTACATGCTTAGTGAAGGAGATTAGAAAAACTAGAAAATTCTCTTTCACAAATGGAACATAAAACCAATTTAAAAAATTTTAAAGCTATAAGGCTGCACAAAAAAGATTTAATGAGCAACTAGCTACAGGAATTAAAACTAATACAAAAACTTCTTCCAGCACATCAGAAATAGACGTTTTTGAAGAGAGGTGATAGGACTGACAAATGATCATCTCACAAATAGTATATTAAAGGAGAGACAGAACATAATAGAAATACTAGATGAATTATTTCTATTAACATTCACAGCAAATGAGTTTAGGGAGATTCTTATTCCACAATTCTGTCTTTATAGGGTAGGATATATTAAAATACCACACACTGATGTGTTGGCAGTATACTTTTAGAGCATATCAATAAAAGGCATAGAAGAAAGTTATTTCAAACAAAAGTTTTGAAAAAAAATCAAATATGGAATTACCAAACTGTTAACTTTTATGTTAACTATCATCAAAATTTGCCTTATTTTCATCTCATAGGGAGGAGGCAAGTAAGAAAATAATTTTTAGGAAAGGTTTCAGTGTTGGTGTGAAAAACAGACTGGTGGGGAAAACATGGAAAATTGGTTTACGATATAATGTGAAGCAGAATTTGTTTATAAATGGAGAAATAGATATGGGAAGAACCAATACTGATTTTTATATCGAGAAGTTATGTTTTAATAGTCATTCAGAGTTCTCCAAAGTAGTCACAAAGCATTCTGAGAAGCCTAATATTGATAAAATGAGCTTAGATTTTCAAAAAATTTTGACTTTGAAAGTTACTCTCATATGACACTTCAGAAAATTAAACTGTTTTAAGAATTATTAGGTGTAAAATGTATTGCCTTCTCACACATTAGTAACTTTATTGCAGGAAACAAAGGGAAAGAATGAGATTAATATGAATTAACATAAGAAATGTTTGAAATGAAAAATTATTTTAGGTTGTGAAACAGAAGCAAGGAAAGAAGGGAAAAAAATCTTCATTATATCTTCTAATGCAACAATTAGGGGACCACATAAGTTTATCAGATTAGTGGTTAAGAAACAAACCAAAAATAGTGATATGTCACATCACATATAACACACAAATTAATTGAATCAAGAATTCAAGTAATAATAAATTTGAATGCCAAATGTGTTTATATGAGTTAAAAAGAATGCACACAATCAGGATAATAGGATTTGGTGTGTTTCATTATAGCTATTCATTTTACATACTGTAAAAACCCACTATTTCTTCACTGTCAATAAAGAAGAAAAGTTGTGAGAATTCATTCTGAAAAATATTTGTCAATAATTTTCTTTATATAATGTCATGAATCAATAAAATGGATATACTAGTTTAAAAGATACGATATTACAAGGTTATAGCAGGCTTTAGTATAGATTGAGAACTTCATGAATGTTAAAACAGAAGACTTATCATTTAAGAGTATGTGATTTTTCTTTAACTTCAGAATTTGTGTGACATTCACATATGAAACTGTAGTGTAATTCCCAATTTTCAGTTCACCTGCATTTAATGCAGACCATTTGCCCTATATTTTGAGCTGGTTATATTTGAAGCTATTGCTGCCTCTGAAATCTCAGAAACAGGTCTGTCCACAGCCCAAAGCTTTGTCGAATATAATAGACTTGAATAGCAGAGTGAGCTGCTGGGAGAAAACTGTTAAGCTTCCTTTTTATTTACAAAAAAGAAAGCTAATAGTATGTGTCTTGATCTGCTGCTTCTTTCAGTGATGTCTTAACAATGATCTGCATTACCTCTCACCCTCCTTGTCCCATCTGAAATTTCTTGCTCTGTCCTGATAAACAACCATTCTGTTGCCTTCCTCAAAACTCTGCTTCTTAAAGAGGATGAAAACAAAGTAGAGAGATACAGGGATGGCCTGAGAAGATGTTCCTGTTCACCATACCATTCCTGGCCAGTGGAACATGATTGCTCAATGCATCCACGATTGAGAACAGCAATGAATCTCACTTGACCCGAATGGCAGGAACATGGAGGAAGGCAGGGCAACTGAGACTTTTGATGTAGTCTATTTTCTAACTGATACAGGAAAGTTAGAAGAGTAACATTCAGTATCTCCAATACCATAAATAACTTATTGCTTGGTTTTTCCAAAGCCCAGAAATAACAGTAACATCACTACTTTCTGCTCAGAGCCTTGTTGATTTCCCTGTGATGAATTGTAGCACTTCAGACTTGCCTTTTGAGTTGTATTTTTTGAATGAGTTGCACTGTCTGCTTAAAAGATTAATTACTAACTACAAAGCACGTTTTGTTTTATGCAGTGCTTAGAGAACTATAAAATACAAAAAAGCTTTTAAAAAGCAATAAAAATAACAATGAATTAAAGTTTAAGAAAGGACAACAGTCAAAATAAGGGAGGAGAAATAGCTAACAAGATTCTTTCTCCTCAGATTAGAAAACAAACCAAAAGAATCAGACAAGAAACTCCTTCCCCCCTAACTGTTAACCAAAACTGTTAAACAAACTGAAAATAATTGGTAACAGAAATGAAGCTCCATGGATCAGCTTCTTCTTTGTTCATTCATCCCTTTTATCCCCCACCTGTTTAGCAAGGTATATGTTGGGGGATATTATTGCATCAGAGGTGGAACTTGGTGTGACATAAATACCCAACTTTGTGAGCAAGTGGTCCCACTGGAGCACAAATCCCCACAAGGCTAAGGTCTCAAACAGAGCTTTGCTACCTCCTGGGATAGCACATAACTCATGCAATTTTAGATATCCATCTGAAGTATGAAATGTGTGAATTTGCCATGAAAAGATAACACAGCACCATTTCTTCCTTGAGATTTTTAATTTCATTAAGGTGGTTCCCTGGACTACACAAGATAATCAGACTTTGATTGTAACTCTGAGAGTATGCCTATTTATTTCCTGCTGGGAAAAGACTAATGGATAACATAAGAGTAAAAACCCATAATGTACTAGCATCTGCTATTCTTCTAGGTATTCAGAGAGACAAGAAATTCTCCAGCAAAGAATCACATCTGAGTCACAAAAACCTCATCAGACTACTATGGAGATGCTACACATCTGTTCCAATTCTCTTACATAGGAACTCATAAAAAACGGTTCTTGAACACTGGGAATGTGATGTTCATGGTATCATCATCAATATGAAAAAACAGCTTAGTATGAAAATGGTAAAGGAAGTTCAAGAAAATATGGATTGCTACTTTTTTTTTTTGTAAAATATCGCATGAATTAAGAAACTCCAATCAGAGAAAGGAAGTCAAAGCAGTGTGAATGATCAAAAGACTATTATGTTTTGGAATTATCCATTTGATATAAAATAAAATGTAGTATAGTTTCCTCCATGTGTTGAAATTATAATCAAAATTTGTTCCAAATTGCCAAATTATTCACCTATGCATTCTGGGTGGGGTGCAGAATTCTTTCTGTTCCTTAACTGATAAGAAAACTATGAAACAGGGCTATTTTTTTACTTCTACCTCCTCACTGGTTTCACTTGGTATTTCAAGGGCCAGTAGTGAGCAGAAAAAGGAGAAATAGCTAGTGATTTTTTGAGTCTTAGCATTCAACTTCCAAAAATGTATCTATTTGTAAACATCTAAGTCTCCTGCTTAATGCAATCATATCAAAACTAAGATGAATGGTGCATCTTCAGAAAGAAAACAGAATCTGTAGACATGACTACAACATGACTTACAAAAATAGCTCCTGGTCCATATCTCCTACTATTTCACTTTGATTTAAATTCAGTGACAAACAGAAGTGTATTTTGCAACACCAGTTAATCCAGATTTAATAACAGATTTTTGGTTCCTATTCTCAAGGCCACTTTAGACTGAAGAAATAAATAATGTAAAATACTAAAACAGAAAGTAAGTCTCCCATCTGCACCAAGAGAGTTAATGCATACAGCACCACTGTTTCTGCCAGTGAAATCAACTTAGCTGCAGTCCTTGCTGAAGACAACCCTATCCGACAGCATATAAAATATCAAAATATAATAAATAAAACTGAGAACAATATCACTCTCTAAGAAAGATTCATCCACAAAGCTCACTATTTAAACTTGATTTGGATGCATTGGCATGACTGGTTCCACTATTAACATTTTCATAGCTATATAGATTGACTGATGAAGCACAAAATTTGTGATTTTTTTACAGAACCGTTCCCCTTCTTTCTTTTCATGTTGTTTTTTGACACCACAAATTGAAAACATGCTGTGCCTTCTCTGCAGCTGATGTACAGTGGCTACTACGTCAAAATGCATGGCAGCTCTGAGAGGCTGTGCAGGTGCTACGAGGGGAGTGGAAGAAGGAGCAGAAGCAGCTGTCACTGCAGCATTTGTCTTTTGTTGGAAATTCAGAAAAAACTGTGTAAAACAATGCTAAAGATTGCTCTTTTGGCCTGCTTAATTTTGAAAGCTGTAAAAACTCCTTATTCACAGAATTTACTCCATCCCTTCCTAGAATTTCAGCTGCAAAACAATCTTCACTCTACTTCTCAAACTGTAACACAGGTGTACTGGAGGCATTGCTATTTCCATTGAGATTGTTTGAATACTTCATTCCAATTGGGATGCTCAATCTATTAGACAGAGTTTAGGATCAGCATTTTCATGACACATACTCAAATGTGAAGACTCCTATTTTCATGGTATCAAAATATTTAATAGAAATAACCTATCAAACATAAAAGAACCCCCAGGTCTGACATAAATGACCTTAAACAAGAAGACACAAGTATTCAAAGAATGGGCTGATTGGTATAAACTATTTGGTGTTACCCTTTTTCTAGCAAAGCAATATCAACATGTATTTGAGTCTGGCTTCACATAATATTGTGTTTAATTATTATTATTTTCATTTTGTGTCTCTCTATAATCTGCCAACATGTCGACCATATTGACTGGAAGTATTTTTCTCAACTTTATCTTCAGAGCACTCCACATTTTAAGGTTAAAAACGCTAACACAGTTCCTTTTTTATTTAGGAGGGAAGTTTAAAATCAAGTCTAAAGTTTGAACATGGAATCATTTCACTAACAGATAAAATCTCTATTTCAGTTTTGTGTCTTTAACTTGTTGCCATTTTTCACTGTCCAAACAAATGAAGCTTTCTACAAAATACCTGAAAGAGGAGTCAACATTTGTAATTTCTATTCTAATTCTAGATAACCCAAGTCCATAATCTAGTGAGGACTAGATTATGATTGCAACTCCTGTAGCTTGATTCTCATTGTTAGACACTGTTAGAAGAATCAAAAGAGAGGGGTAATGATAATGCTTTAAATTTCCTGAACAAGGAGTAATTTTCTTCAGGCAACCAAGAGTTCTGTAATTTTATGAACAGTTTTGCACATGGTGCTTCTGTATCATATTGTCACAAACAATCCTGAGGGCCACAAGTAATATTTCTGTGAATATTACAAATATTTGCTTGAGCTTCAATGGGATTTGTTTTTAAGACTGAAATTATTAAGCAAAAAGGAATAGTAACTGGGCAAAAGCTATTGCAGTATTCTGTAACTGTATTTACATAAAATTAATCAAATAAGTTACACCACATAACAGCAGACCAAGATATATCATTAAGAAAGATGGAAGTCTGATTCAGAAACAGTGATACAGCATCAATGAATATGTCTTGCATGGGTAGTTCTGCAGTTAATTATTGACAAATTTTTGCTCATCTTCATTCTGGGTTTTAAGAATGATAAAATTCTACAAAGAATTATCAAAAAACAGCAGAGAAGGAATAATGCTGTTGTGAACATAAAGGAGTGTTGAAATCTGGGCTCAGAGATAAGAAGCCAAAGGCAACTACTCAGACAGATAAGTCTTTAAAATAAAGAGTCTTTAAAACAAACAAAGACATATTTGTTCAAGCACAAATCCTCTAAGTGTCTGCACTTCTAATGGCTAATGTAAACCTTTGAGTGGATTTAAAGCAGCGCTCTGAAGCCTAGGGGACTTTAGGTGCTACCTGGTTTGAGTTCATTATAATCAAAAGCAACTCACTGGAGTTCAGAAAAGAAAGTTCACTCTCGATTTGTTAGTGGGATTCCTTAAATTTTCTCCTAAGAAAGCACATATTAATCTAGGCCCAAAATCCCCACTGCCTTTGTACTTGTTTTCATTTTTCCTAATTTCCCTCTTTTCTCTCCCTCCCTTACTTCATTTCTCTATTCCTTCTCTTTACCCAGTACTCTTTTCCTCTTACTTTTGGAATGTAGTTGATGAGATTTCACAAGGGCATATTATCTCCTGTTTCCTTACTGGGCTGTTAGCTTCAGCAGAATGAGCTGACAGTGAATGTCTGAAGTTTTCACATCTAACTGTACAGACATCTACTGGACCTGCCTGGTTGAGTAATACAGTCCCTGTAGGCCAGGATTCTGAAAAGCAGAGATAATTAGGCAATTCAGAGTGTTTCTTACATATATCTTAATTCTACACAGTACTTCCACTCTTTCCAGATTGTCGCATTGATTGTCTTCTGTTTCTATGTGTCTGTTGCTTTTCTTTAGTACCACCCTTTTAAAATAGAATCCACTTCTAACATCCTAAGCATTTGGATATTAAGGAAATTATACTAGGGGCAATACCTTAACTGAGCACTGTTGTAATCTCCAAGGTATAATTAATTAGATAACATCCTCACATATAAATCAGAACACAGGAATAATCTTTAAATAGGTTAGAGGAATATCTATATTAGCTACAAAGGGCACAGTGATTAAGAATCTCAGATTAGCTAATGTCACTTTGAATGCCTATAAATTATATGAAGTAAATTCATGTTCTAGATTAATTGAAAACACAAGCAGACTTTTTAATTCTAGTGTAACATCCACTGATGCTGTGAAGGAGTGTGCTTCCGTTAACAGTTTCAAACGCTATTTGAAGTTCAACCTTCACAGTGTACTGCTAAAATTTACCTCATAGGAATTACAAAGGTATTGCTTATCAGTTTTCCCCATAGTTCTTTATTACCTAAGACCCAGCAAAACTTGCTTGAAACTAATCTATCTTTAAAAACAAGTTTCCTTGCTACACTTAAAAACTACAGGTAGAACATAAAAATCCTTAGTCTTGCAATCTCTGTGTGTCCATTCATACGTCTGCTCCTTTCCGTGGCTAGAACAAAAATTATTAGCAGTAAAGTACAATGAAGTTGTCAGTAGAATGTGGCTATTTATTATGGTAAGTCACAAGCTTTAATTTTTTCAAGTGTATTATTTCTAAACTGAAGGTATAAAAAAATTGTCTATAAATCCTGAGGTCTCAATGTTTGTTATTCTTAAAGTCCTAGATTATACTTTATAAACACTTTCAGCTAGTTCCATGAAAAAAATGCAAAACATATAAACCTACTGTCTCCTATTTGTGTACGAACCTAAAACTCTAAAAGACCCCTAAAACTCCCTGCAGTATTTGCATTGCTCTAGATGGATGGGAAATCTACAGATGTCTTATTAAAGCTCAGCTGACAGCTAAAGAACTGCACCTGCCCACAGCATGTCAGTTCTGAGCACATAGTATAACTTTAACCTGACAAGAATTTAGATGAGGATAATGCTGTCCTTAAACATCAGCAGGTTCAAGAAAGAGTAAATGGGAAAAAGGAAGGGACAACAGAAAAAGAGATGACTGGAAGTGGGAAACATAGGAAAAAGTACCCCACAGCATATAGATTCTGAGTTAGATTGAGCTAAATAGGGAAAAATCTGATCTAGGAACAGTATGGGAGTGAAGGACATTGCTCCTCTTTCCTTCTTCTTTTCTGGGTACTCACCTAAAATTAGATAACTGCTGTATGAATTCTGCTTTGTACAACCTGTTCACTGATGCACAATATTTAAAAGACAGGATCAGATTTTTAAGACTTCTATTTTCATAGAATCACAGAATAATTAGGATTGGAAAGGACCTTAAAGATCATCTAGTTCAAACCTTCCTGCAACGGGCAGGGACACCATCCAGTAAATCAGGTTGCTGAAAGCCCCAGTTTATCTGGTCATGAGTACTTCCAACAATGGGACATCCCCCATTTCTCTGGGACACCTATTCCAGTGTCTCATCCATCCAGTAGGAAAGAATTTCTTTGTGATATCTAATCTAAATCTACCCTCTTTCAGTTTGAAGTTGTTACCTTCTGTAAAAAGTCCCTTCCCAGCTTTCTTGTAGCCCCTGTTCAGATAGTGGAAGGCTGGTAGGTGGTGTTCTGAAGCCTTCTCTTTTCCAGGCTGAACAACACTAACTCTCTCAGCATAGGAGAGTTCTCCAGCTCTGTGATCAACTTAGTGGTCTTCCTCTCAACTTGCTCCAACAGGTCCATATTCTTCTCATGTTGGGTGTCCCGAAAGTGGATGCAGCACTCCGGGTAGGATCTCATGAGGGTAGAGGGGGAGAATCAGCTCACTCAACCTTCTGGTCACACTTCTTGTGATGCAGCTCATGATGTTATTGGCCTTCTTGGCACATTGTTAGGCCACGTCCAGCTTTTCAACCACTAACAGCCCTAAGCCCTTCTCAAGGCTGTGCTCAATCCATTCCCCACTCAGCCTTTATTTGTGCTTGATATTGCCTCACCCAGATGCAGGACCTTGCAACTGGCCTTCTTGAACTTCATGATCCCTTTCTGAATCAATACCTTAAGTATTCCTCTATTTTCTAATGGTTTTGATGCATTTGCTTCTCTATGTCTAAAAAAATTGGTGTGCACAGTAAGTAAAGCCAGATAATGTGTTTTATCCCTCCTTTCACTTGCATATTTTATATCTGGGGTACTATACCCAAGAAATACAAAATGTTTCCTCCCTGAATAAATGTAACTTGAAAATCTCTGACCTAAATCTTGGCCTAAATAATTGACACTGGGGCATTTGCAATAATAGAAGCTCAGAAGTAACTTTTTGTCTGTAAATAGGTAGCTGACTGATTTTCTCAACTACTGAGCATCTTCACTGCTTACCTGTTTGGTTTTTTTTCCTGCTAAAAAATGCATGATTCATCTACCCTAAATAAAATACCTTCAAGCTGGATCTCAAAGTCTCAAAGTCTAGTCACTCAAAATCCTTATTATAATCTCTGGGGAGAAATGAATACGTCAAAAAGGAAATTCATTCAATCTTAGGACAAGCAATGCCCAGTCAATCAAATTATTATGTTTAAGAAGCTATTTTTGTTCTTTTGTAATAGAAATGTCCTTAAGTAACTTCATCAGATTCGGACATCAGCCTTTTAGATACATAAATGCCTAGTATTAAATCTAAATTTAGAGATGATTCCCCCTGAAGACTACAAAATGGAAATTCACATACTATATTTTTTTAAAGTTTTTTGGTGTTACAAGCTTTTCCTAATTTAAAGATGCTCTTTTTAATGACATCTTACCATGTTCATAGTAATAATATTCATCTATTAATATTGCTGCTCAGAAGCAGCTTAAAGCAAGCAGCTCATAACCGTATTCCTCTAACTCAATGAAAATCCCAAGCTGCTCTTCTTCTTACTCAGATTTTTACTAATATAGAATTTTAGAAATCCTTTCTCTGATCATTAAAACCTATCGTTAAAATATTTTTAATAAATAAGTCTCATTTATGAACTTCAAAACACAAAGGAGAGGAAAGGGAATCACAGAATCACCAGCTTAGAACCACCACCATCACCCCTAAACCATATCCTCAAGTGTTGTATCCAGACACTCTTGAACCATTCTGGAGACAGTGAATATTTGATTCTTTAGGACAGAAAAGTGAGAGGAAAATCAAATACTTATATAAGAGCCTTGCTACAGAACGAGTTAAGACTTGGTTGGACAATTCAAGAGATTTCAAAAAATTGTTATAAAAGATGTTATGAACATATAAAGGATATATTTGTGTAAGCAGCTGGTATAGATCAGCAGAATTATACATGAAATATTGACAGAACCTATGTGACTATGTAACCCCTGTACTCTTGGAAAACAATGGTGTATTGGTTTGAAAACAAACCAGTGTTTGTTTTCAAACTTGAGGAGATCTCAAGTCAGGATTAAAAATTAAAAATAAGTGTAATAATACAAGATAAAGCACTGACAGAGTCAGATACAACCTGACACCCTGTTAGGGTGGTGGCAGCAGTCCAAACAAAGTAGTTCAGTTGAAGCAGTGATCCTATGGAAGGTCTGGTCTCCAGATGAAGATCCAGTAGTAGCTCTTGTCCTCTGGGAACTCAGTAGACAGGACTGCCTTAGGCAGTTCCAAGGCCAGGTTATATCCAGGTGGGAATGCTTGGCTCCTCCCTCCTGGGCGGAGCATCTCACAATAGGATGAGATAAGTCCATGAGTCATGCAGTGGTTTCTTGATGGCCCATTGTCTGTTATCAGGGGTGGGTCATAGCAGGAGATAACAGCTAATGGCCCACAGCTGGTGGTAATAGAATGCTTAAATACATCTATATTGTAACCTAGGACAAATGGGAAACTGTCTTGATTTTTTAAGAACGTTTTATTTTTTTTCTTTTGTAAATAGAACAGGTAGCACTCTACAAGAATATATGTGAGAGCGACAAGATGTAAAAACAGTGCTGCACACTGATAATTGGAGGAGAACAGCAAAAGAAAATCCACACTGAAATGTGGAAGTACAAGCTATATTGCTTTTTGCCTGAAGTATATCACTGTCCATCAATTAAATGTCATCCTGTGCTTTTTATTTCAAAAAAGAATAAAAAGTATAATGGCATTGTTCATTCTATTTTTAAAATAAATTTGATTGGATAGCTGAACCAAAAGTCAGACTGTTCATGTAGCTCTCAATCTTTCAGCCAAGTAATATCTATACAATTATTTTTCATTATTATTCAAAATTATCTTAATAATTTTATGACTAGTGAACTTTCTGCCCTTTCTCTACAATCACACTTTTTTTTAGTAGTATGATGATCAAAATCAAATTAATTCATAGGGATGTAGAACGTTCTTCTGCGTATATACATTTGATTGAATTCAGTAATGTTCCTTGCAGTATAACATCCTCTGTGAAGAGAAAAACAATCTCTTTAGTACTTCCAGGTAATATTTGATATTGACTAATAAAAATGTACCTAAAACTACAGCACTTCATCACACATCGCTAGTTTCTTTTTATCTAATATACTCTTTATGGTTTTTTCCCTTGATTTTGATTTTGCAATAGTAGAAATTAATCTCTTTTTTCCAGAAATACAAAAACTGAAAACTACATATACTGTGATATTTTCTGAATGGAATAATAGAAGCAGTGGATCAAAATGAAGCATTACTGTTTTATAGATATGCTAGCTTCTTTTATAGTTAGAGACAAAGGTAATAGACATTGTATCTGAATATTCAAGTATTCTTAGAATTGAAAAAGGGACGAATACACTCAAAAGCCAAATGAAAATAAAGTTCTGTTAGAACGAAGAGTGTGGAATGAATATAGAATAGATTCCCAAGAAAATTATAGTATAGACCTATTATATGTTGCATTGACAGTAAAAATACACTTGGAAGGGAATGTATGAACATATGAATGACTTTTCTATCCAAATATGAGAATAAAATAATTCTGAAATAATTTTGAAATACTAAAATTCAGACAGTCCAAACCCATTGATTACCACTTTGTTCAGTGTTCAGTAACCAGGAAAAACCTCAGCATGAGTCACTATAAATTCTGCAAGAAAAGCAGAAGACAGGGAATCAAAGCATGCTAACAACTGTTGGCGTCTTTTTCTTAAATCATTCATAGATTCAAAAAATTTGCAGGTCCCAAGAAATGACTAGTTACAGTAGAAGTATTGCAGAGTCTTTTTTATGGTACTTTGCTGCACAGAGGAGTTTCAAACTAAGAGAATAAAATACTATTTTATGTCCAAATAATATTAGGATGAAAATAATAAACAGATTCTGTATTATCTGTCATGAAGCAGATGACAACACATTTGATAAAGCTGGCCACTCACATGCTATGAAACTTATATTTGCATATTTTTCTATTTTTTATGTCTATTTCAAATTTTCAAATTTTCAAATTTTTCAAATTTTCCACTGTTTAAAGAAGTACAAATTGTAATAGTTGCTGTTTTGTTCTTTTGGTACTCTTTAGGAAAGAAAAAAAAAAGAAGGGATGAAGTAATGAATACAGATAAGCATTCAAATATGCCTATGTAGAGAAATGCAGTCTGGTTTGGAGCCTTCTGAAGGATTTTTTGTGCTCGTGTAGTAAGAAGCTACACAAAGACTTTATTTTTGTAAACTTTTCTATTTTTCTCCACTGTCTAAATTGTTAAAACTCAAAATGGCAGAATTTAAAGCCCATGGAAACGTGTGAAAAATAAAACATAATGTCTGCAACACAACAGATTATTTTAAGGTATGAAAACAGTAGTAGATGAATTTGAGGACAGAAGGAAGATGACTTTGTAGATGATGATAAAACATTCAGTCTTTCTGCCAAAAAGTATGACCTCAATTTTAAGCAGCAAATTACGGAAGGGGAATTAAATGTTCTGAGCATCTCTGACATTATAGAAGTGACTATTTAATTTATAATTTACTGGAGAAGAATCAGAAAAATCAGTAGGCAAAAGTTAAAGGCTATAGACAAAAAGCTGGTTTCAGGCTTATGTTGATGTACTGTAACATAAAAGAAAAAGGATGAGAAGGAGTAGGTCATGTTGACTGCTTAACTCAGCTCTCTAGCAAAATGTTCGCAGCTGGACGCCCAACTGCTTGAGGGCTTGGCAAACATATAGACGAAGCACGGATAATTTTGCTATGCACAGATGTATGGAATAAGTATAAAATAGGCAATATTTAGTGCCTGTATTTGATATATCCGTACGTTTCTTCACCATTGAACGCTTATGCCACTGATGATGCAAACCCTCTTTGGAAAACAACCTGAAGTCTTAACCATGAGTAGATTACCTGCTAGGCATGCGTCTTCCTTGCTGCCTCCCTGGAGGGTGGTCCCAGGGCTTCCCTTTGCTGTGAGATTTGTGAGTGTACAGAATAAAAGACCACTAATCTCAGCATTCTTGTTCTTTTCTGAATGCAAATCTATCAGTGATATTTCACACATCTGGCGACAATGGAGAGTAAAAGCCACAGTAATTCAGACATTACAGTAAGTAAAATGCCAAGGTTTTCAGAGTGCTTACTTTGAAGTACACAATGCAAAGAAGTAAAGAAAAAACTAATATTGATTTTTTTCTGAATGAATCACAGGGCATATTTTCAGACTCTATGTGAGTAGCTACATAATAAGAACTTTGGTTATCTACTTGGGGAAGCTGAAGAGGGTTCATCTGGAGAAGCTACTGAATCTGAAAATTACAAAAATGCATGAAAAGCAAGTAAGAGTAATGAAGAGGAGGCATTTGACAGCATAATCTATAGGGATATATAAGTGAGGTGGCTGCCACTTGATGGTGCTGATGAAGTAGAAAAGAAAATTGGTACAAAAGACTAAGAAGAAGAAATTAAAAGCATAAAGGAAAGTATTCAAAGAATCACTGAAAAATTACGGAAGACTAGGCGATTTTAGTTACAAGATGTCCCAGAGAAGAAGAAGAAGAAGGAACATCAAAATTAATTGCAGGTGAATTTTAATTGGGCAAGATGGCTGTCATGGCCAGACTAAGGGTCAGTTTTAGTGAAATGAAAACCTGCTTATGTGGAAGACAGTCAAGTGTTACAGGCTCTTTTTCAATGTTGCTCAACAAAGCACAATAGGTATAAATCTGGGAAGGAGACAAAGAGATATCAGCAATTATAGAGAATAATTTAAATGGTTTAATAAACAGTAGTAATTTTGCAGTGATTTCCCTGGGGCAGTTTTTCTTGTCTACTGGAAGACATGGAAAATGAATTTTTTATGTAATGCACATACTTCATCAAAAGGGAGAAGACATATCTAAGAAAATAAAATCAAGAAGATAACAAGTGGAGTAAAAAAATTACAAGTGCAATACATTTTCCTTAATTAAACAGTAGCTTCATTACAAAGGCAGCTTTAGAAATATTTAAAAATCTATTGAGCTGTATTTTATGTGAACAATTATGTAATTAAGCGCATTTTATCATTCATTTCCAAAGTATTATTTTGTAATATAAGTGACATTACTGATAAATTCGAAATAAAACCTTCTGAACTGTCTTGATTCATGTCAGACACAATAGATCAGTAGCTTGTCATTTGCTACTGTGTGGTACTGGTAACAGCTATATTGCCCTCATAGACAGGAACATTTCACCCTTTTGAGTTGTTATTTACCAAAATACAATTTTCCAATTTCAAACAGAAATTCTGATGGAAAATTTCTAATTTCATCTATAATTCATGTTATTGCAGAATAGTAAAAATTCGCTTTTAATGATATAATTTGTGGAAATATTATAATAATTTGTGGAAAGTTCCATTCAGATAAGGAGAATACAATATAAACCCTCAGATTCACCAGAAAAAAATACAACTAAAAACTAGTTATGCGTACTGCCAATAAATAATACGTCAAGAGGAATTTTTTTAACACACTTTCATTTTTTACTTTTGTATACTCTTTTTTGTATATATAGACAACTAAGTATGTGATATACTTGCTATGGAATAAATTAATAATTAATATTTTTACCTGACCAATAATACTAATTTGGTCCTGACAGATATACTTAAAACCCTTTGAAGCACTGGTAATTTCACCAATAGTAAGAGTTGATAAGTATCAGAAAATTACATTGGTCTTATTTATTCAAACATATATTGAATTGCCTTAGAAAATTATTGCTGATCATTTTAATGTATTAGAGATTCTGACACATCAAAAAAGTCTGAGAGGAACTGCTCTGGATGGAAAAGAGTAGGCTTGAGGGGATTTAACTGACTGTGAAGTACTTCATGCAGGGACTTTAAGAAAACAGAGCCAGATTCTTCTCATTGGTATTCAGTAAAAAGAAAGGATGTAAAGGGCAAAAACTGAATTTCAAGAAACTCTGTTTAAACATTAAAAAAGTAGCTTGTTTGTTGTGAGGGTGATCAAACAAGGAGACTGCTTTCCCACAGAGGATTTGAAGCCTCCATATCTGGAAATATATAGGAAGTGATTGGACATGGTCTTTGAGACCCTGCTGTAGCCAACCCTGCTTTGAGGGGAGTTGGGCAAGCTGATCTTCAGAGGACTCTTCCAGTCTCACANCTGCTTTCCCACAGAGGATTTGAAACTTCCATATCTGGAAATACTTAGGAAGTGATTGGACATGGTCCTTGAGACCCTGCTGTAGCCGACCCTTCAGAGGACTCTTCTAATCTCACCTATTCTGTGTGTTTTGGGTTTATTGCTTTTGTTTGGGTTTTGGTATTGTTTTCTTCTTTTTAATATTATACACAAGATGGCTTACCTTAGCACAAAATATTTAGCTTGTACTTGCATTTCTGTCCATATATAAATATAAGAAATAGGGATCTACTCTAAACAAAGTCTACCAAGTCAAACAAGAGGATGTCCACTGACATAAGGGTTCTTAAGTATTCACTAAATATTTGTAAGTGATTCTACATACAGAACAGAATTACAGGAAATTATTAATAAGTAGAATATTCTAGAAATAAATAAACAATCCTTCCCTCCAAATATATTTTGTAATTATTTTCACAAAAAAATAAAAGCGTTGGGTCACAGTTGAGCCAATATTGTTGAAAGGAATAGTGGCACTTTTTACTGGGTTTATCATGGTGCTTCATGGAGATGAAGTTGATTTTTCATCACATCTTGTGCAGCACAACTTTGTTGCACTTATTGTGATTAGATTAAATTAGTTTTATTTAATGATTGTTGTGATGAATAATATAGCATTTCAATTGAACAAATAATTAAAGCAGAGATTAGTGAATCTTTGCTTAAGTAGCAAAATGCTTCTCACTAGAAGAAAACAGTTTTAGTTACTCCAGCCTCCCAAAACTGATGTTTTGAATAAAATCGGGTTGTCTTTCATTCTAGAATTTATTTATGTAAACAATTCCCCTGAAATAAAGAAAAAACACTAGAGACTTCCAGCCTTTCCTTAGGAGTGTTCCCTCAGGGAGACAAGGGCAGAACCACCCTGACACAATGTCTCTGCAGAACAGATGATTTACCATAGGTAATAAACAAATGGAGATAAATTGGTACAAAAGAGTTTTATCATTCCAGTTTTTCACTAACAAGCTAAAAGCTTTGGTAAAACACAAGTGACAATGATACACTTAAATAATGCTTCAGTTCTGATTTAAGAGTTTCACAGAGGAATTTATTAAAACTACCAAGACATTTTTATCGCATAAATTTGATGGCTAAAATACAAATGTTCAATTTTGAATTTGTCTTGCTAGGCTCTTTTTATAGTCAGTATAGTTTTTCTTGCCACAGCATACCAGACTTCTTGTCCATAGGTGCACCAATCCTGGTTACCAAAGCTCTGAAGCTAGCAATAATAATTATTCCTCTTGAGTTGATAATAATTTTCCATTTTTACAATATGTTTTACTTCCTCTTGAAAAAGAAACATAAGAACTACTTTTTTTCTAGCATACCTAAGATATGGAAGTCTGTGATGTTTCAGGTTGGTCAAGCAAGAAATACAGACTACACCCATGAGGGAGAATTTTGCATTCCTGCTGACGTTGCAAGTTGTTTTACCTCTGCATCTCTGCTGAAGATTTCAACATCTTTTGCAGCACAAATTAAGTAATTGAAGAGTGTGTAAAACTCTTGCAGCTTTCAAATGCTTAATCTGAGACTTTAGAGCTAAAACTAATACTCACAGTCATTGAAGGGAGTACCTAAAGTGAAACATAATAAATTCTGGATAACTGCTGACTTCAACAGACTGCCATAAGAAAACCCTTGACCTCCTCACCTGCATAAAGAAGCACATGTAGACAATGCATGTCTGAACCACATTCATATAAAGAAGTATTTATTTAGGTGAAAAATCTGAAGGTTTTTACGTCTAGGTTTTATTTATTCTAAGAGGTAAATAATAATATATATTCTACTATTCATGTCTCCAAATGAAGTCCTGACTGTTCACATTCCAAAAAGAAGTTCCTTGATTGGTAAATAGGTTGCTAGTCCCATGTTTCCTTTTCAGCTCTAGTTACTAGTTTTATTAAATGGTAGAAAAAAATTGCCTTAGATTTTAATTTTTAATATTCACCTTGTTTTTCTCATTTAAAGCATTAATGTTGTTCTGTCATGTGTATCAAACTTGCCAATGGCAGAGCAGTTATTCATGTGAAAAGTATTTTAAATAATTAACTAAATATACAGTGTACTGTATTAGAAGATTGTGTATTTGTGGTGTAACATCTAAAGATAACACATTGAGATCTCTGGGTGGCAGTCTATAAAAAATTGATTTTGGGATAATCTTCTCAAGAAGATAAAGAGAGAAATTGCCTGAATTATATGTCGTACCATATGCAGTCACTTAAAGAGAGAGTAGATGGCATGCCTGGTATAAAACATAAATATTTTGATTTAGCATACTTTCAAATCCATTTTGCACTGAAACAAATCACTATATGTAATACCAAGCAAAAGAAAATCAAAACCAATTTAAATTAAGTATAGGGATAATGGGGATTAAATATTTTGTTCTTTTGAAGAAAATATTTCTGAAACAGTTTGTTTTATAAGGAAAGTTTATACATTCATAACACGAATGAAGAAAGAAAATGGCTAAAAACCAGTTCCAAATCAACAACAACAACAACAACAACAACAAAAAAAACCCCACAATAAAAAAATGACATTTAAACATAAGCTTTGACTACATAAGTATCTTCATTAATACTACTTTGTGGTAAAAATCTGAGAAAATTGCCAAAGTGTTTTTGTTTGCTTGCTTTTTATGAATAAAAAGCTAAAAGGCTACCTGGATGATAAATATGATGGAGAGAGAAGCAGGAAATATATGAGGTTTTGAGATTTTAAACTGCTAGATAATCCTATTTTGGAGAAGGAAATTGAATAACCACAAGGCAATTAGGCACAGATTTATAACACCTAAACAGCCTTAAGGTATCTAGAAAAATACTTTTACTGCATTTCTACCTCTTCCTATATTTTATTTTTAACTCCAGTTCTTCTGACGTGTGCAGTCAATATCCTGCTAATAACAACATTCTCTCTGTGTTGTGGCATGAGAGAGATCAAAATAAGTTTGAAGGCAAATTTCATTAATGTCATAAAAAAGTTAATATCTATGTTTAAATTATATCTTAAAGAAATTTTTATGTGTAGTAATATGGGGTATAACAAAGATGGCTGAAGCTAAGTTGTACATAAACCTTTCTCTGTTGGATAAGCCGATTTTCCAGACAAAAAAATACAGGTGATTTGACCCTGCTTTCTTCAAGACAAGTAAACCAAGGGCAACCAAAGGGAGGAGCTATGAAATTACAGGAAGAGGGTCACTGTTGCATAGGATAACCAGGCTATTTTGTAAGGAGAACAAACAGCCTTGGCAACGGAAGTAACAGAAAATCAAATTTTAAAAGCTTAGCAGATAAACTATGAATTAAAATTTCTGCTCTAAAGTAGAAGACCATTCAGTTGAATACGACCCCAAATGAATGCATTCTTTGCTTATCATGAGAAAATGTATTTTTATGTTAACATTCTATTAAATAATTAAAGTTGGGAATATGGATTGCTTTATAGCTATACCTTGTTCAGAAATTAAGATAACTTTCATCACCAAATTTTCAGAAAATACAGATTTGCACACATACAAGGGAGCTACTAATGTATTCAGAATACAAAGCAGTGTTAATACTGATACGTTAATATCAATATTAACTGACAGAAGTGGTGTCAGAGAGAATTTATAGACTCTCTTTCTACCTATGCAGAGACTTTGGAAAGTCTCTGGAAAAGGTTTTCTTAGTTAAGGAAAAGCTTTTTAAATTAAGAGGAAATGTTTCTTAGGAAAAAAATATAATTAGCCCATTAATAAACTTAAGTTGAAAATACATATAACTAAACAAAAAATGATTCTATCCTAGAAATGTTTCAGTAAGAGTACCTGTGTTTTAAAAGAAACATAAATAATTTTGTGTTGTGGATATTATACAAACGTTCCTCATCTTGTTTTATTCACATCTAAGTTCTCACACAGATTTTCTAGCTTCTTTCCCTTCCCCCTTTCCACTGACAATATAAAGATGTAATGTGCACTTGGCATGGGAAAATTTCCAGGACAGTGAGAGAATTGGTTATCATGAAATGGCAAAGTTTGAACAAGCTAAAGCTGAAGAGAAAAAACCCCAAACATTTCAATACTATTTAGTAAACAGAGTTCTAATGATTGAATAAAACCTTGTGTTTGATCTCTCTGTTAGAATGTTGTGATTTACCCATTAATTTACCACTTGGTCTTTATTATTTGAATCACGCAAACGAATTGTGGGCAGACTGGCCTGTGTCTCCATGTAAAAAACCAGTCATATTTTAAGAAATGAAAATAGCTATAAAACTCTCAAACTCAGGTGCATGAAAATGAAGGAAATAAAAGTACACAAGGCCAAGATATTAAATATCTTCATACATAAATGATTATTTACAACTACAAAAACTTATTAAACTCAACTTTTCCACAATTAATTTGCCAATTGGAAACGCTCCTAGTGTGAATCTCTTTCCTCCATTTAGTTATTTGCTGAAGCAGTCTCCCATTGTCCTTTACTCATCAATCCTCCTCTCTGTGAATCTTAATTGTACACAGCAGAGCATCACTTACTCACAGACTCCAAAAAACTATTTAGACTGTTTAACTGTTTAGACACTGTTACATTATGTTTTAACCAAGATCTTCACACAATGAAGGGAAATATTAATAAGTATGGGAGGAAAGTCCTTAAAGGGAGGCAACAGGTCTCATTGGAAAGACAAAATTTCATGATCAGTTCGATATCATTACATATCTACATTTATATATTGTAATCATTGTGTGAGGGTACTATTCCAAAATTATTTTGTCTTAAATCTTGGCTTGGTTCTACAGAGCATCATGTTCATAACTGATGTCAGAAACCCATCCTGCCATAAGAGGACTGGAGTGATTTGCCTACAGTGACCATAACAAATGCTGCCATATTTCATGCCTGCCTAGAACTCTCAGTTCTCATGATCCTTCACTAAACTGTTTCTTCATTGAATACTGTACAAATAAATATTATTACTAATATTAAATACATTATGATTATTAAATATTATTATAGTCCATAGACAAGAATGCATGCACAATATTCCACTAAATGAGTTTTTATGAATTTTTATTTCAAATTTTATCTTTCTAGCACTAAAATTTGCACCACATCCTTCTGTGTGTGGAAGAATCCTATTTCTGCAAGTATAAAACACATATACTTTCACTGCCATGGTGCTTATTCCAATGAACCAAACACACTGCAAAAGCTGTGTCTTTGACAGGTGAAAACAATTTTTCCAAGAAATCTCCAAAAATATACTATAACTGTATTTTAGGATATTATGTATGATATTATGTATTTAGGATATTATGTATGTTAGGATAACTGTATTTTGCAGAGAAAGTATGAAGCTCATAGATGCTTTATATAAAAACTTGTATATATAAAGTTGGAGAAAAGAAATCTGAAAATAAAATACTGTCAAAGCAAGGAAAAGCAATTACATACTGTCTCAGCTACTTTCATTTACCTGGAGTAATCTTCTTAATGCAAGATTATGAAACACAAGCTAAATTCTTTAATCCCGTGCTGTGTCTTGTGCATAGTTAATATTCAGATTTTTTTCTATGCAGAACAGGGTATTTCTATACTTCTTTTATGTATTTCAAAGCAAGAAATTTCTCCCCATTCTGGAAATACACATAAAGCCTCAAACATCATTTATGTTCTGTGGTGACCACTGCAATTCTATCTACAGTCAGTATTGATAACCTGCAAATAACCTTTCAAATTCATCTGACAGCTCTCTAATAGATTAAGACTGCCTCTTATAGAGCATCTATATATAGGATTCAGCCTGAAGACTCAACAGGTTATGTATACCAAACAATGTTCTGAGTATACTATTGCTCACCTGTGTTTGTGTCAATAAAGAGACATTTAATGAAGTAAAGCTGAAAGTCATAAAGCTGTCCTGAATGATTTCTTTCACCTCTGTCAATGTTATATATATCACTGAGGAAATTAAATGTTAAAATCTAACAAGAATTTATGCAGAGACATTCTAAACATGCTGATATTGCCATCTGAAATGCTACATGCTCCTTCCAATATACAGTAAAAACTGAGAATACTTAAAACCATTATTCTACATCAGGAGTCCACAAGTAGCACAGCTAGGCTGAACCTAACTGGCCTCTGGATGCTGCTCTTGCCTGAGAGAAAAATAGCTGTAAAATCATTAAATTGGCTGCTGATCCTGTAATTCATGTCAACAGTAAAGTTCAGAACTAATTCTTGCTGGACTTCTGCTTGGTTTTAGTTACCTTAATCTTGTATTTGCCACAGAATAGGTTATGAGAGCATGTACTTAGTGTGTGCTGAAGGAAGACCTATTTATCAGCCATCAAATTTTTGAACAACTAGAACCGTGCCACCTTTGACCTTCTGTATTTAACAGATTTTGTTGAGGAAGATAATATTTATTCCTTCAGGTCCACACATAAAAAAAAAGAAAAAAAAAATCCAATTTTTTGTAAAATCAGGCATGTCATATTCAAAGCATAAATGCTCTATTTTGCTTGTTCTGCACTTATTTCCCTTATTTCTACTGTAGTAAATGTCAGATTACTATCTGTTAAGATTAATGACTATAAACGTAACATGTAAAATGTTGTGTGATAGAATAAATAATCTATTTTTGTGGTATGGCTCTATTACTATCTGAGATATTAATTGAGATATATGACAGAATGTGATGTGATCAAGGTATCAGCTTTTCCTTTTATTTATTTTATTATTTTCCTGTTATTACAATACTCCAGTGTTACCTTGCTACACATTGTACTTAGTACTCTTCCTATAATAGTTTATCAAATGTCTTTGTTCTGTAATAGGCGGCACTGAGGTATAAGGCCACAACTCCCTGGGTGTCACTCCAAGTCACCACTCCTCCCCCAGTTTAGAAAGTTCTGTTATACTCAGTTGTCCATTGGGTCTTATGTTCATGTTTATTAATACTTCATGCTGCATATTCGATTAAGTTCTGGAAAGTTCGTTCCTGTCTTGATCCCCCTTTATCCGTTTAAGTAACCCCCTCCTCTGGATCCCTCTGGTTGAATACCTTCCATTATGTAATTCTTTCCTATTGGTTTGTGCCTTGTACCGCCCTTACTCCTCTCTCAGTATAAAGCCCTCTGTAACCACTGCTGGCAGCTCTTTGCTACCTGTTTCTCTTGCTTCCCTGTTCTCCCGGCCCCCTGCTGGGGAATAAAGACTTGGTTACAGCTGCAGAGAGTCCCTTCCTCCTCCTTCCTCTCAGCTTGCAAGTGTTTCACCAGGCTGCTACCAGCCCTTCACTGAAGCCAGGAGCAGGCTGCTCTCGACAGGGAGCCTGTCACTCGGCTGCAAGGCTGTGAACTGTCTCTTTGCTGGGACACTCACACAAGGAGCCTGCTTGGCCAGCCGGGCGGTCAAGTGGTCACTGCGGCAGAACATGATGAAGAATCTTAATTGTATCAAACCAAAGTTGGAACAGGTCAAATATATTAGCTTACAAGTCTGTTCATAGTTCAGAAGAAGGAAGGTTCTTTAGTTATGCTGACAAAACCCACAGATACATATATAAAAAACCTCTTCTGTTAGTAGATGTTCATTCTGAAAAAGAGAGAAACAGGACAGTTCTGCCTGGAAAAAACACATAAAATTGTATATTAAGGTTTTTTCCCCCATGAACACTGGGAAACTGGACTCCTTTTCTTCTTTTTCTTCTAGTGACTGACCTTTTCCATTTAACAGTCATATGGGTTAAACACCTACAAATGCAGTCCTCTCAACAGATCTTATCATCTAGTCTGGTTCCACCACCAAATCAAATTTAGGCAGTGCAAGGTCAATGCCCTTACCTGAACTGTCCCTTTTTGAGGTAGGCAACAGTTTCTCTCTGACTTGCACTAAAATTAACTGAAAAAGTCAAGTCAAGCAGAGCTTTGCCAAACACATCACATGAAAGAAAAAGAACAATTTTCCCAGAGAAAAGAAACACTGACTAAACAGAAACCAGTAGCAGTAAAAAAGCAGTAATGGTATATTTCCCATGAAATTCTTCTTTTCTCCTCCTAATTGTAGAGAGGATAACAAGGATAGCAATCTATTTCAGCTCATTAATAAATGTAACAACTTTTCAACTTCATAGCTCATGATAGATTCAGCTTTAATTTGTATTTTGTGCAGGATTCAATCTAGAACAGACTGAGATCGATGAGAAATTAATCAATCAAATCTTGGTCAGAGACAAAGCACTAAAGAAAGGAAATGGACAGTTAATATATCCATTTCAAGTGAAGAGAAGAATCTAATTAGCTTTCATAACAACTGATAAATACTAAGAAAAGGAATCCCTACACAGTGGTTTCTGGGCTTGGGTATATTGCTTGTTATGTTGTCTGTTGCATTGTGCAAGCATACCACTAACAAATAAGAAACTATAGACCATAAGATTGTTGGGCATTATGCATTTCCTGAAAGGACTGTAAAAGCAACAAATAACTTTGGGAATTAGAGAGATAACACTCTCTCTTCGTGTCTGCTCCTCTCTCAGTCTCTCTCAGTAATAGCATCTGAAACATCAATGAGTTAGTTACTCTTCTGCCTAAGAACAAGTGTTAAATAGGAACAAGAAAACCTGATAACAGAACAGAAGAAAACAATAGATCTTTCAAAATAGGTTTACTTATTAGAAAAGGCTACTCCTAAAATAATTTCTTTTTAAAGAAAAAGGCAAAACCCAAGTAGAGCCAGGTAGTACAGTGTTCCTGGCATCTGACTTCACTTTGTCATTGCTAACACATTCTTCCCAGATTCACTTGAATGACTAAAGAATAATGATATAAAAAAAAAAACAAAACCAAAAGACCAAAACCAACCAACCAACCAACCAAACCAACCAACAAAAAACCCCCCAAAAACCCTAGCTATTTACTGACAAGAAAGAAAAGAAAGAATGATCTCTTTTTTTGGTGGATGTTATCTATGTACAAAGTTTGATCAGAGAGTTGCTTGTCCCTGGTCTTAAAGTTAAGAACCAAGCATGGTTAAAGGAAAAGAGGTTTTTGCCTTGGTACTTATTTAAGGATCCTTAAGGTGCGCCACTTTGTCCCGTTGGAATGCGCCAAAATGCACACCCATGATAGATCGCGTCTACAATTTATAGGCCTTGCAAATTAGCATATCTATCAAAGACTCCCCAGTGAGAGACTTGAATGAACCCCCCATCCCAAGGAAATCCCCCCTGCATGGGCCTATCTTAGTTTACAGGATGTGTTCTAGAAAGGACCTTTGTTTCTCAGGATAGCATAGGGCTTTCTGGCCTCCAACCATGAGGCCTCTAGGATGTTTGGTCTCCTGTCTTAATGGAATATTGGGACTATAATAAGTTATCAAACTTAAGGAATTACAAGTATGTGGGCTAAAAGCACTGGGGATACATAAAAGCTATGTAAAAGGGTATATAAAAGGTGTATAAAAGAAAAGGCAAAAAATCATCAAGGCATCAATAGCATCATATTGTAGTTTGGGTTGGAAGGGATTTAAAAGATCATCTAGTTCCAACCACTCCCACCATGGGTAGGGACACCTTCCACTAGACCAGATTGCTCATAGCTCCATCCAACCTGGCCTGGAACACTCTCAGTGAAGGGTCATCCACATCTTTTTTTTGGCAAACTGTTCCAGTGCTTCACCACTTTCACAGGAAAGAAGCTCTTCCTAATATCTGACCTAACCCTACCCTCTTCCAGTTTAAAGCCATTACCCCTTGTCCTATCACTACATGCCCTTGTAAAAACTACCTCTCCGTCTTTCTTGTAGGCCTCCCAGGTACTGCAAGGTCACCAGGGAACCTTCTCTTCTCTAGGCTGGAAAACACAAACTGTCTCAGCCTTTCCTCATAGGAGAGATGTTCCATTTCCCTTATAATCCTCATTGCCCTGAACTGGGAAAAATCCATTATCACTTTCCTTTAAAATACATAATATACATAGACAGATATAGGTATAGATGATATAGATTATCTATATATAGATGGTGTAGATATAAATACATAGATGTAGATAGAGATATGGATATAACCACTGATTCTTGGGTAAAGAAGCAGCATGAACAGAAATCAGAATAATGGACATAGGCCAGCTATGCCAACCTTATGCTAAGTGGATTATGCATTCCTTTTCAAACTCTATCAACCAGGAAGCTGTGAAAATGAGCAATATGCTTACCAGGACCTGGAAATAAAAGCTACTGTATAGCTGTCAGTTAGGTTTGATCTCTCAGTACTTTTATTTCAAGCACATTTGCCAGGTTTTCAGCTCTGGCCATCCTTAAGAAGAACATCCAAAGTTTAAATACTTCATTGCCATACTGTGGATTCATTTAGAACATGAATCCTTTAACTGGATTAATGAATTTTGCTGCACTGCCATCACTGATGGGGAAAATTTAGTTTATCTTTTAGCTTTTTACCTGAGGTAAAAGATGTCATTCTTGTTCTAGAAATGCTTTCATGTGGACCAAGATTTTACTCTCTGGGCTTTTGCCATGAGAGAAAAAGTATTACTTGCTTTTCATTGTATATGGCTTGGTTTCTTTTCACTATGACTGAAAACACTTTGAAATTTAATTTTTTTACCTGTTTTTTTTTTTCATGTCAATTGGTTTGAATCAAGGTGTTTTTTTGTTTAGATTATGCCATTATTCAGAAAAATATGTGGAAGGACGATGGGAAATTTTGAGAATATTTTTAAGTTAATTTAAGAATATTTTTGACCTCTCTTCTTAATTGAAGAATAAGTAGAGAACTCATAGCATTACAGAGTGAAGGTTGGACATTTCCATAGACAGCATTAATACCAAAGAGATTCTGTTGCTCTGAAATATGAAGGAAGAAAATAATTTAAGGCAGTTTTAAGGAAATTATGTGAAAAGTTCCAGACATAATCTGAAACAGCAATTACATATAACAACTCTTCTGTTGTTTCACAGTGGAATGATCTTCTTATTTTCTTATTCATTCATGCTGAATCATTATTAATGTGTTTATTTTCCAAGGATTTAGAGACCAGTCTTCATTCCCAAGGTGAGAATGTTGAAATGGGGAATTCTACATTAATAAGCAATCCATATCTCTGAAAAACAGAAAAAAGAACATAAATCTAGTGGAAATGCGAGAATGATGCCCTTATAAAAATGCCCTTACTGGTCATTTCCTAATTTCCATGCAACTGCTAAAACACAGAGGAAGTTAAAGAAGGGATAACATCTGCTTTTAAAACTTTTTTTTCACTGATAGTTAATGTAAAGAAATATCACCTTATTTAAATATGATTAATAAAATTCTCATAATAACTATACCTGGCTTTTGAAATACTCCCAAATTATTTTTCATAACAATGCTTCAACAAAGACTTTAACAGAATAAAAGCAGACTTCCAAAACTTTGGGTTTGTTATCAGAGCTCAGTAATAACATGTTTCTGCAAGAAGGCTTTAGAATACCGTTGTGCCTTCTTATCTTTCGCCATATATAAAATATATTTTCTAATATTATTGCTAAAACTAAGTTGGCATGAAACTGTTTTGAAGATAAGACAGGTGAAGTTTTTACTTGAGAGGTTGTAGAAGTGAATTCTGGATTATTTTTTCATGCATACATATGAAAGAAAATGAAAAATTACAGCTTTTTTAGTAAAAAATGGCCTTTGTGATATCATAATCCTCAAGGAAATATCTACAATAGTTCATAAGAATTATTCCTCTAAAGTGGACATGATGTTCTGATAGCTATCAAAAAAAATTTTTAAAAAGAGGGGGTGCTTAGATGTTACTTAAACTTTGGAGTTTGAGGCACCTGAAATACCTTCATACGGATGGCAGGTAAGTCTGTGAAAGATGAGATCGGCTAAAGTTATGACAGAACCCAGGGAAAATATTGCAGAGAGTAAAAAATTACATTAAATATATATGTTAAGGCAGTTGAACCTCACCCAGAGACGCTAGTTCAGATGTAGGTGTCTGATTTTAGTGAGCTGAGTTCTGTTCCTTTCGCCCTTACTAATTAAGTTGCGTGTGAGGGTTTGTTTGTTTGTGGTTTTTTGTTTGCTGGTGTTTGCTTGGTTTTTTTTTATTTCCCTTCGTTAAAGAACTACTCAGTTTAGATATTTTCTTAATCAAGTACTCATTCTGGTCAAATGGCCATCTACTCTGGGGGAATTACTACTGAGTCTTATTTCCTGGCTCATTATTCCCATTCTTATCAACAAAAATTTCAAAAACCCCTCAACTACAGAGAGCTAAAAAGTTGTTTTGAAAAGTGTTTTGCTTTCTCAATAGTATCTGTGTGGTCACATCACAGTTTCTAGAAGACTTGTATCCTGTAAGAAGAAAGACTCCTTGTAGTGTCCATTTTTTTCCCTTTTGACACATTAGTATTTATATCAATCTGACTTATTTCAGTTGCAGTATGGTAGACACAGAAGGCAAACATACCATTCACCATTCACATGTTTCTATTAATCTTCCCTGAAAAAAAGTGACAATATAGTCTAAATTTTTAAAAAATCCAAACGAACAGACCAACGAACCCCAGCAAAATCTATAACATCTACTCCTTGAAATATTCAAGTCCTAATATAATTGTGTACAGATTACCTGCATTAGCTTGCCACAAGATGTCAATGTATCCATGATTAAAGTATATAATCTACATGCTTTCTGTAGAATCTAAAAGCAAGTATAACCATGTGTATAGGTAGTTCTGCAAAAGCTCTACCAAAGGTATGACTAAAATGATATAAAAATGAACCTTCATCAAAGCAATGTGGGTGGGCCTAATGGCTTAGTACAAGACTGAGAAAACCTGTGTTAACCTTGGCAGCAGTTTGGAAATATAAAACAGTTCCTAAAACTATAGTGTGAATTCCTCAAACTATCACTGAGCTACAGCTACAGCATTTTCCTTGAACTATAGTATCTTCACTAAAGATCTGATGTGGAAGCATCAAGACCTTAGTTGGAAGGAAAGACACACCATGATATCGCTATGAACTGATTTGGTCGGCAGCCTGTGTCAACGCCTGGATATAAACCCACACAGTCACAGAGACTGGGAAGACATTGTCACACAGATGTCCAATACTTAGAGATGTAGAAATCTTAATAGGTCAGTGCCCAGCCCCGTCCACATCCTAACACAGACACTAGAGGGAGTGAATATTATGTTTTTCCAGGCTGGGCCATGCTGACTTACTGGTGTTGTTACTGGGGCTTGTCTCAATGAACAGGAATTTGTTACGTACGTGTGCATGTGTATGTGAGGGTGTGACAGGACACGTGCAAAGTTTTGCTGATACAGAACATCTCCTGGTTGTCCCATGTCTCATGTTTAATTTTCTTTACCCCACAGTGACATGAGGTAAACAAGAGTGTTTCTGAGCATGTTTTAATACTATCTTGTACAAAGAAGAATGTGCAATCTGGAATTTCAACAAAACTAAAATTACAAAAGAAAAAATTATGCCTATTTCTCGATGATTGTGATGGTGCTTTATGCTAAGAAAAATAAGCAAAATGAGAGAAAATGGGAGGAAATTAAGATAGATTTTGGGGGGTTTTATCTGCGAAAGTACAGGAGACATAAAAATATTAGATATCAGGTATGCATATAAGAAAAAACAAATACAGTTTATCCTAAGGGAAGAAAGGAGAAGACCACATATGCACAAAGATGCTCTTATTTGATTATCGTATAAGAAAGTTACTCTTCCTTATTTGATGGAATTGGTAAGACCTGAAAAATGGCAGTGATAAAACCCGATTTCCTCTGGAATCTTAACCAAATGCTTCTTATTTCTTTCCTCTGTATTCAGCTTCCCTTCTCTTTTGTCACGTAATATATATTTTTTTCCTCATATATCTTTTATTTGCATCTATATATATGCCAAATAGCAGCACATGCTGTGACTTGCTCATTTTCACAGAAAAAAACCTCCTTTTTATCAGTAGCTTTTTATTTTTTTTAATGTTGGCTACGGACTTAATGAAATCTGTTTTCTTTGTAAGTTCTACTGCTTGAATTACTTTAACTACTTCTGAAGAGTTATTTAGGGTTTGAAGAGTTACTTAAGAGATGTAGTAGACAGAGTGATTACATCTCATTTGTAATTAACTCCTGAAATGAAACAATTTACGGAGCAATCCATTTGTTCATCATAAAAAGTTCATCCTATCATTCCTTCAGACTGCTATCCCTTGTTTTCATTGAGGGCCAGCAAACTTTGCGGTGTGATTTTCTTCTGTATAGTATTTCAAAATGCTATCTTGTTTTTGTTATTCATGATTGGCTTGCTTTTCTCTTTGCTTTCTTTTCACATAAGCTCAGTAAAATATTTTGCTGGCCTACTCATTTCTTGAGATTTCTGGATCCTGGGTCATCTATACAAACTAGCTGCAAAATGAGAAAGATGTATTACAAGAGTTATTAATTTTTACATTTTAAGGGGTAAACTGTTACTGAAGTGAGAAAAATTTTGCCATATTCTCCACATGAATATTTCAGATTTGCTCAAGTTTTCATTATATGACTCAAAGATAGACTATTAAAATGACTAGCTGATTGAAGTTTTGTATTCTTTTCTAAATTTTGTTTGAAAGTATTTTTAAAAATTTAATTATACCTAACATTTACATATGTGACATTCCACTACTTCATATGCCCAATATGTGAGGCACAACTCATCATTATTCATATCAAAACCTGTATATTGAGCAAAATAGTCAAAACTGATCTGAGAAGATATGGACTGGTAGTGTATATACAGGACAACCAGAAAATAATCATAAGGTCATTGACTTCTGCAGTGAAAGTAGAGGACTCTTGACTTCTAAGGTCCAACAAAAAAAGGAGGAGTCATTCAGCATTATATTGTCCCATAAACCATGATTTCACATGGATTTTTACTCTGAAGCATTTTTAATAGAACTCTATTATCTGTAATGGTTATCTTTCTAATAATTTTAATAGAAAAATATTACATTGGAGTTGTATGAAATTTTTAGACAATCACTTAATTACATCATTGGTGAACACATGCAGAGGCTTTCAAGGGCTGGAATTACCTCAAACAATGCTATTTTTCTGGAATTTAGCTGTGGCGTGTCAGTTATTTAACGGAGGTAGATGAATGAAAGAACCTGGGAGAAAAATTCACCTTGTGTGACTGTTGTCACTGATTATAAAAGCAGACTATATGTTTAGTTTATGTGAGGTATTCAGCTTCTGTACAGACAAAGTTAAATGAGATTATGTCCATCTTCACTCTTGGCAGGACGTAAGGGGAACTAAATTTCTGTGAAATGGGTCGAGTGTCTTCTTACATCAGCATGGCAAAAAAGCATTTTGTCACATTTTGTGTGATCTGCTTAAAAGAGAGAGTTTTTTCTCACTTTTTCCACCACTCCCCTAAAAAGCTTGTTTCATTTTTAGTGTATAATAAATAATTCATTTTCTTTATAATTTCAAAAGATATATAATGATGCTGACATAATTTCATATATATTTATTGTTTTCTTGATGAACAGAAGGTTCACTTCGTGACATTAGTGGATAATAGACATCATAGGCTTAATATTAATTTTTTTGGCAAAGAATAAGAGACGAGAGTTATTAAATTTTAATTTTCAGACTTCTGCTTAAGAAATTAGAAAAACATAGAAGAAATTTGCAATTAATACTATTAATATGTTTATTATTCTAATAAATAACATTATTGTTGCTTTTACTTTTTTAAGATAATTAAATGCTTTCCAATTACATTTGCAATCATTTGTACTGAAGGCTTCTGTGTAGGCTGACACAACTTTTTTGAAGTTTGTGGAAATTCAAACTAATTGGAATCAATATTGGATATTGATTAGCCCACCTAAACTAGCTAAAGCATGTTAATATTAAAAGTCCAAAGTTCTAAGAGGAGGCATATTATCTCAGACAGGGTTTCTGTGTTAAAGAGAAGTCACTGGATGAGACATGCCTTGTGTGCTGGAAGTCTATAATTTGTGGAGAAAGAAAGATGGCTGTGAGGAAGGGCAGGGTGGTAGCATATCAGAATCCACTACACTCTGACCAGGTTCTTTCAAGGGTTCTACATGTGCAGTTTTTGACGCATAATATAAAATTTACTTCTTTAAAGCTATTTGAGGTTGCAGGAGATTTTGATTTAGCAGAGGAATGCCACAATGCTACAAGCTACACTTAGCTGAGTGCAGCAATGGCCATATATAGTTGAATTATGGTACAAGCTTGATGCCCACTGTCTGTCTGTATAATATGGTTATTGTCACAGCACTGGATGTTCCCACTTGCCAGAAAGGTAGCCCATTGCTCCTCTCAAAGTTCCTTTTGTGGGATGTTTAGTTCGGGATTGCTCACATATGCACTTCTTCATGGGTTGATCTGGCTGACTCAGGAAGATATCTTCACTTTTCTGATTAAGAGAAAAGCAATTACAGTTTCTTGATTCACTCAGCCAGTATAACTGGTTGATTTACTTGACTGATCTAGCCAGCAGATCTACTGAGTTGCTATAACTGCGTAGGTAGACCAAAGGCAACCATCCAGTCCCTTTTGTGTTACGTTCATCTCCCTCTGCAGCAGCTGTAGTCAGTTGCTCCCTACATCCTTCCCTGAGCTTCATGTGCAAGTTGCTGTTGCCAGTCTCCTGTGAGTCTTCTTCCATTCCTTATTCATTGGTGCTACAGCATGGAGCAGTGTGGTCTAAAAGCACTCCCAAATAAAATTCAGGGACCATGTGGAACAACACTGTAAATGTATTCATTAAGTTTCCCTCCTATTTGGATTTTCAGTCAATTTAATTTGAGATATAATGGATTTTCTGTCCATAAAAGCTAGTAATTTAGATTTGGGGCATAAGAAGCAAGATCAAACCGAAACATCTGCATATCAGAAAGCTATTAGGCAAAGTTTCAGCTCCTGGATGTAATATAAGTTGCACATGAAACTTGGTAAGTCCAGATGTTTATATTACTTACTTTTTCTTTGGTTTGTTTTCTCTTTTGGCTCAGTTTTGTTGTTTGCTGGCTTTTTCAATGTCAGAAAAGTATATTAGCTGCCTGAAGTTCATCAGTGTCTGCTGTAGACTGCCATTTGCAGACCACTAGTTTAGGTGCTAAGGTGGTCATTTCACATCTACGACCGTTAAGACTTAAAAATGAGTAAGACCTATATATGAGTCTTCTTGTGGTTTGTCACTGATGAAGTTAGAGAAGGAAATTCCATATTATTATTCCAGCTGAGTTCTTTGAAGGGAAAAGCTATTAACCTTTTGACCCTTAATCACATTTTTAAGATCTTGAATTTGTAGGAATTTTCCTATATATCCAGCTGTGGGGCACATGGCTTATTGTAATTGTCAAGTGACATAGAAAAGGGACATTTAGCACCATTGGTTTGTTTGGTTTTTTGTTTTTGAGCAGGAGAACTTTTGAGAGAATTTATTCAATAAGGTAATAGCATCAGTCCAAACGTCCCCCACCTACCTTCTTCTTGCCTTCTCTTTATATGAAGGGCATGCTGCCATATGTTATGGAATATCCCTTGTGCCAGCTGCGGTCAGCTGTTCTGGCTGTGTCCCACACATCTTGTGCACCCCCAGCCTCCTCACTGGTGGGATGGGGTGAGGAGCAGAAAAGGCCTTGGCTCTCTGTAAGCACCTCTCCAAAACATGTCTCCTTACCAGCTACTGTAAAGAAAATAACCTTTACCCCAGCTAAACTGAGCACACTGAGCTACATCACTGCTTACAAAGGTAAATTGATCCATTAAACAAAGTGAACTTTTTAAGACATGCCCACTGTCTGCCAAATCTCTTAACACACACATTTTAAAACATCATGAAAACCAAATAAAAATATTTAGTTGTTTAGTATGCAATCACACAGTAAAATATGATACCACTGAAAAGATTTCACATTGTTGCTGAAATTTAAACACCCTCCAAATTCTTTCTGTTTTGTTTAGTACAAAAAGCTATTAAATCAAGTCCTAAAATTTCTGAAGCTTATAGTGCACAGAACTACGTAGTTACAAACACCACCAAAACCCCCATTTTAAATTTTTCAGGTCTTAATGACAACCGTGGTGGAAACAATGACCTTTTGGGGTTTCAGAAGATCTATGATGACTCCAATTGGAGTGCCTGAGATGCATTTTAAGTAGACTTAAAAAAAAAAAAACAAAGAACAAGTTTCACCTGAATGCCATTTGCAAAACTGTTGATAAGAAACAATGAGAATAATGATTTTACAAAGTTTACTTGGAAACTTTGTAAGTGAGTTGTTCTGTCTCTGGATACTGAGCTTGCCAGGTACACAAAGGTATAGTCTATTAAGTACTGTCCAAATTCATTCTATAAACAATTCCAGCAACATTTGCCAAGCTGTCAGGATGCTTCTTTATTTTTTTGCACTGTTTATCAGGCAAGGTGAAAACAAAAGCCCGGTTGGTAATCAGTGGCAAAAAGTCCTTTTGTTAGTATCATCTTTATGGAGCTCCTCAAAAGCTGAAAAGGCAAAAGAGACTGTTAATAGAATATGTTTCAAGGATTCTTGAAATATAAAACTCATAAAGTTTGGATTTAAGTCCTAGCAGCCCTTAAGCCTCAGGAACCACAGTGAACTGGACACTGTACTTACTCAGAGATTTTTTGCAAGAATTTAGACAAGCGTGTTTTAAGAATGTTTTAAAGCAAATATTCCCTTGACAGAAGTGTTTGCCTTGAGAAAAAAAAAAAGTCCTTTTTATATCTTCTCACAATTCCTGTAAACAGGTTTTATCATTGACTATGTATATAGAACAAGCAGAACTCAGTGAGGAGTTTTATTTACTGTATATTTATTCAACCATAAACTGTCTAGTGAAAAAGTGTTTTGCTTGACATCTCGAAAAATGTGAATTTTCCCCTGCTTTGACAGTATAATTCTCAGTAATAGTGAAGCTGGAGTGGCTATCTTGGCAACAAAACCAACTCTTTGACAAACTCAGTGATGGTTTCCCTGAAGGCTTTGTTCATGTGGCAGTACTTTACAGTCTTTAAAGCATCAGTATGTTGTTCATTGTCTGTCATCTATGTTTGTTTCTGATATCTAGCCTGAATAAGCAGCAGGAAGAGTAAATTTGCTATGAAATTTGTTTGCTCACAGTAAATTAATTTGTTATTAGATTCAGATATATGTGTATATGTATATGTATATGTATATAAATTTATTAAGCACCATAAGGCCACACCAGAGAGAACTCCTGACTATTCCCAGAATTTTAACGAAAGTCTGAGCAAAGCTAGGTAGTACTAGCTGAAAATAGGAATCTAGAGTCTGTAAGTTTTCAACAAGCATCCAAGTTCAGTTTGTACTGCATTTTTGCTCATTTGGTTGCTGTAACAGCTACCAACCTAGAATAACAAAAAACTAGAAGCAATTTGAACACTTTTGCAGATCTGTCTTTCAGTAGTATAGAACATTCCATCAGCAAATAATGCACAAGCAGCTGCAGTTACAGAAATTCTATAAAATTACCAGTAGCAAAGACCTAGCACTTTGTAGTGACTTAGAATCAGGATGCAACTAGAACACTCTTTCAGGTACTGGCCCCAAAGCTTCTCTCAAGATACAAATAGCAAGATTGTGTTAGCATGTTATGTGTCATTCAGTGAAAGATGGGCAAGCTTTGATACTGCATATAAAAAAAGTACTGTTGACTTCATAGAAATTCTTCGAGGACTAATTATATTTCGTCAAAATATCCTTTGTTACTCTTTAAAACATGTTCACATCAATTATTGTTTAATATTCATGACTAAAGCATTTTTCATACATAGAACAAGCTTTTGAAGTATGTTTGGAAATGACAACGCAGTAAAGGTTTAGTGTATAACTCTTCCCAAAATGAAGCTGAAATAATGCAGATTGGATCCTGTCAAAGTTTTCACAAACTAAATTTTCCTTGAGACATCAAGATTGCATTGTTCCTTTTGTTATTCATGTATTTTTAGACTGTATTTTTCTAAGCAATCCATTAAATACTGCCTATTTCAATAAGGACTGGTTGAATTGGTTCAAGAATGTTGACAGGAGCTGATGTTCTCTTTCACAGATTATTTCATTTTATATGTAGGGAACTCTTGATCTTATCTCACTCAGAATTTACAAGAAAAAACAGAACTATGTTTCATCAGTTAATGATTCTACTGGGTTTTTGGCTAATCATGTATTTTTATTTAATTGCAAAATAGTTTTGGGGACTATCTAGTAACATATTTACTGTTAAGGCAGAAGCCCGGACATGCTGGAAGCTGCTATTTTGACACTTTAGCTAGGGAAAAGCAAGTCCATTGTTTGTTCCCAGGTACACATACTTCCAGAAGTCGTCAAGAAAACTGCCAGGATCAGGATGATTTGGATGATCTTCTGCCACATACAGCTGATATTGATCCCCATGAAGCCCTGACTCAGCACAGCACTAAGTAGGTTGCAGTGATTTTCTGATATTGCTCATACCATGAATAATATGGCGTAAGTCTGGAGCCTTGAATCCCTAATGACTCACATAAGGGCTCAAAAAAGTAAGTTATGAATATAAATGGGCAATTTTAGTGTATGAGACAAAACAGCTGTTTCACTGAAACTAAGTCATATCTAAGAATTATAACTCAGAAGAGGGAAGCCTTTTCAGGTACTGGTAAATGTTCTCAGTTTGCTTACAGTGAGGGAAAGTGAAGCAGGAATATACATAACTCAAATGGCTGTTTTGACCAAGAGATTTCTACTCAACCACTCTTGGACTTTCAAAAGTAGATTTGTTTTACACAGGTTTTGACAGGGGGGAGTTAGGTTTTTTCCCACATTTTTTCCTGAATGCAAAATAACTTCATGCTTCTTGTATTTAAAAGTTTTCCAGTAACACTTTTCTTTAAGAATGGATGGTATTGGTAAAGGAGAACTAAAGAAATTTTTCCATTTGCCTTTGCATTGATGGAGAGAAATTCTGGCGAGGTCTGTATGCCTTCCACCCACTTGTGAAATTTGTGTTACATTAGCATCCAACAGGTAGTTAGTTTTAAATGTTTAAAGGTGTATTTAGGGAATAAATTCTTCATATATGCGCATGACAACTTTGTCAGCTAAATATCTCTGAGGACCAATCATTGTTCACTATTAATTAGCAGCTTTTCTGCTATCAGCATACTGCTGTCTACACCTGTTGCCTTTGCTCTTTTGTCTTGTATCTCTGTGAAGGTTCTAAGATGAAATTTGAAATCCACAAATTGTAGAAATACACAAAACATTTTTAATTTAGCCTTATGAGTTAAAAATGGTGTCAGGGAAAAGAAATAGAAAACAACAACAGAATTTATATAGGCTTTAGAGAAGTACAGAGTAGAGGCATGGCAGAGCAGATGGGAATGCATAATCAAGGCATTAGAATGGTGACAAGATGGGAGAAATATGCATTGGTGACTGTGTCTTCCCAGCATTGACTGTAAAAATGGGGCCCAGGGAAATGGTATCAACAGCTCAGTAGTTCGTAGCTTGAAACTCACAGGGATGTAGAGGTGCACTGGCTTCAAAACTGCATTAAGAAATGTCTTTAGTAATCTCATGTAAACCCTTTTGTCAAAAGGCGGTCTAGATATGCAAATGACACGTGAAAACACATCACAGAAGTAAAGTGCACAGGGCTTTAAAGTGTACATCATTGCTTATAAGGAGAAATTAGCCATCTGGCACATCTGCATAATGACCAGACTTTGTAATCCAAACATCACATTGGAGAAGGGATCTGATGTCGCTTTGACCATCTATGATGAATCCTGCAAGACAGATTGATGTATGTGCTCTAGAAGCTGTATCACTCTCCTGAGTATCCCCAGCATTTTAACTGAAAGTGAGACATCAATCTGGGAAGAAAATTACTCAATTTATGTAGAATTAAACTGACTCAAGCAAGTGAGTCGTTTGTTTGTACTTTTGAATTTGAAGAACCATCTTCAAATTGTATATTCATGTGTCTACATTCTCCGCTCCTTATATTGGAAATGAAAACCTGCATGGAATTCTGTTGTGGTTCTAGTTAAATTAAATGAAAAAAATACCATTGTATTATCTATTTGGTAAAACCTTTAGCCAAAAATATTAATGAGGTTACAACAGAAGAACCTTTAGGGATTTATCTTTTGAAATGGGCTTTGTATTAATTTTTATTTTTAAAATTACAATATGTTTGTGTTTTAGTAGCATACACAGTATTTTTAGTTATGATACTGTAGACAACATGAAATAAAATGCTTTATCCTCTATGAATTTTTGGTTTTGATTTCACTTCTTATGACTGCTTTGAACTTTTTGAAACTTCTACTACACTCTACCAGTGTGAATACATACCAAATTTCTTCCTCCTGCTGAGATTTAATTTTCAGCTGAAAGAAACAACCAATACATTGTCTAACATTAAATTTCCTGTTCTATTATTTTTACTTGAGGATTTTTAAAGTACTAGCAGCCCAAATACATTTCTAGATATCAAACATGATTTACAAATCCTTAACCAAGCTCCCTAATGAGTCCACTATAGAAAGGATTTATTTTTTACTGTGAGGAACGTTGGAACAAGTTGTGGAGCACGTCCTTTTTTGCAGCAGTTCAGGCAATGGATTCATACAGTGTATTACTAGGACAACTGCCATCTTTCTTAGAAACCAAAGAAACTCTGTGTAGCTTGAACTTCATGTTTATAACAGATAAAGCTCCTCTCTGCCCTGCACAGAGGAAATGCTTTACAAACTACCTGGAAGGTTACACAACAGTTACAAGTACAACTCCTTCCATTACCTTTTAAATCTGAAAATCCGAAACCTGAGAAATGTTTAAATCCCTCTCTAAGGAAACTAATACCCTCCTAGGCATGAGAAAACTCTTAAAAGTTTGTCATGAGTAGTAACTCACTGGTGCAGCAAGGATTTTGAAAAGCTTTAGTTTGATTTCATATTTAAGAGAAATTAGTTTACATGGTGAAATAACAAAATTATCAAGATTATATAAAAAGGGGAGTTAATTGAAAAAAACCCACAAACTAACCAGCCATATCCTAATTGTTTATAGTAAAAAGTAAAGACAGAAACATTTTTGTACAATAATGTCCAATTATACTGTGAAAACAATGCCAAAAACTGAAATGGTATACCACATTTGGGCTTCACATTATCTGGAAATGAGATTAGAATTTGGTTATAATTAACCATTTTTGCCATCTAGCAACCCTTGCTATTCACTAAGACATCTTGGGACATGCAACTGGCAAAAAACATCAAAGGAAACAATGTGCAGCAGTAGCAACTTGGTACTGCTGCTGTGACATCATAACGTGCAATGAATCATGGGCTTGACCTAATGTCTTCAGTGTTTTTACATATAAATCCAGATTTTCCTACTACTGGAATGAATAGAAAAATCAGATTTCTTAAGGCATTTTGTATTGATTCATCTCTGCTTTAAAAAAAAAAAATTATACCAATGAGAAATCTTGATTGCTTCAGGCTTGATTTTTGCTTACAGCGTATTTCTTGAATGCTCTGTTTCTGACAAGTAACAAATTTTTATTCAGAACTGGTACTCTCATGGCCTGAATAGCTTTGCTATAGTCTTTTCTGCATTTCAGTCTAATTTTGAGTGTTCCAATAAAACTGAAAGAAAAAATCATTAACAAATAAAGATGCAATAGGCATGGAAAAATTATATCAATGAGTTATATGCTATGTCTTATATTAAAATAATTTTCACAAATATTTAATTCACCACTATTTTTTTCATTAATTTCTTGTGAACAAAGTCCCTAGGTGAATTGATGTTGACTCTTAAAATGTAAAATACATTCTTTTTCATGTTATGTTGCGGGAGTTTGGACTCCACACAAGTCCTTTATCTTTTTTAGCCTTTGTGAAGCTTTACCTTCAAGCCCGAACAGATGAGAAATGCCTGCAGATGTTGTTTCAAGTTGTTTATTTCTTCTTATCTCTAGCTGGCTCTCAGCTCCGGCCACAAGTCTGATGCCAGCCGTGTCTGAGCGGGAACTGCCCAGTCCTGGGCTGTCCCGTCCCTTTTGTACCCTTTCCATGATCCAACCATTCTTCACAACGTATTTATTATTTACCATTTTTTACCAATTAGTTTGTACCTATTCTAGGCACGTAATTTCTACCTCTTTTTCATTCTACAAATCATTTTGTACCACCATCACCAGAGAAGATGGAGGAGAAGAAGAAGAAGAAGAAGAACAGGGTAACGCCCAAAATCCTCCATCTTAAGTGTTTTATCTTTAAAAATCCTAAAATCTACTTTTTTACTTTGCAACACACTAAACCACTACTTATTTTTAAACTCTTGTGCTCTGCAATGTTTCTCACAGTGTTGGTAATTTTTCCCATGGACTAAGATCGAAAACTCCTTTATTCTTGGCTTCTGGCCAGGGTCTGGGACCCCCTCACAGGGGCTTCGGGGCTCCCTGACCTGCCAGGGCTGTCAGAGGCATGCCTTGGACTCCAACATTATGTTGTCGCAGAAAATAAGGCATACACTGCCACATAAGTTATCATCACATACTACTCACTTATTTTGTGATCAAAGTTAAAATTAATTTAAAGGCAACTTTCCCAGTTCTTAAGGCAGATTTTTTTTTTTTTTTT
>VZRQ01004562.1:157820-176366 GCA_013397975.1 Machaerirhynchus nigripectus | reverse complement strand
CATTGGGAAATTTTGCACAAAATGGTAGTTCATGACCCAGTACTGGAAACATTCAAGATCAGGTTTGATGGGGCTCTGAACAACCTGATGTAGGGGAATAAGTTCCTCCTCATTGTAGGGGGGTTGAAGTAGATGAACATTAAAGGTCACTTCCTACCCAAACTGTTCTAGGATTCTATGATCCTTTGATAATATAATATGCAAATGCCATATTAAAGGCTCAGAAACTTATGCTGGTTGTTTGTTTATTTTTTATCCAAAGCTGGGGGACTTAATATGCCTATGCAAACTGTTATCTCTAAGTAAGTTTATTTAACCATGTTTTCTATAACAAATTAAAAATTTTCTTTATCAGTTAATTGGGACTTAGGGAAAAAAAAAAAAGAAAAAAATAAGAACTCTGTCCAAACAAAGGACAATCAGAAAAAAAAATCAGTACTCATCAATCACTGAACTATAGTTTTTAAAATTAATTAAAACCACTAAAATGCAACAAATTATAAATTTACATGTGTGTTTGCCATGAAAAATGTTCATATATGGCCTGTGAAACCTGCTATTTTCTGTTGTCTGGGTTTTCTGATTTTTGGTTTTGCTTTTTTGGTTTGGTTTGGTTTTTGAGTTTTGGGATTTTGTTTCTTTTTTTTTTAGTTTGCCATCATGTTAAAATATGTAATGTAGATGTATCACAGAAGAGAGAAACTCAGAAAAAAGTGCCTTGCACTGTTTTTTTCACTACTGTGATTTTTCAGTTCTATTTTCAGAAACCAGCATTTCTTATTGTGTTTTTCCACACTAACTGTATTTAACCAACACAATATTGATGTGTGCTTCAAGCTTCTCTGTTTAGATTCTGTTTATATTCAATAGAGAGAAATAAATTTATTAAATGAGTTTGACCTAATTTATGTCTGTCTCATGATAAGATAGACTGTGGTTCAGTCTTCTTCTGTATTATATGCCAAGAAAGCTGGAGTGAAAAGTTCAAATGTGCAGCTTTACATTTGGTCAGAATAATTCTATTTTGGGTTATATGAAAAAGTTCTGTGATTTACCTTTTTGCTCATGGATTACCAACTAGAATGAGACTTTGGACACATCCCAGCATAAAAAAAATAAAGATCAAAGGGCTGCATATTATGATAAATCAAAGAAGAAAACTTAAGGGGTTTGGAAATTTTGTGTTTGAGAATATTGTGATCCTTCCAAATGTCCCAAAGCTAAAAAAACCCCTTCAAAATTAACAGTACAGACACCACTGCATAGAAAAGCATGGTATAAACTCATACAAGAATCCTCATCAGGAGCTGGCAAGTCACCTTGTCATAGAAGATCAGGTTGGTCAGGTAGGACCTGCCTTTCAGAAAGCCATGCTGTCCAGGCCTGATCTGACTCAGTATTACTCTATATTGCCTTCCTTTACTTGCTAGTAAAGCCACTGTTCATGATAGTCTAGGGTATCTAAACTAGTGGGAGATGGGTTTGTTCAGGGATATGAAATTTTTCCCTTGAGATCTTGAAACAAGGTCAATCATCCAGCACTGCTGTGTCATGGATTAATTAGCACGCTTTACAGATGTCAACCTGGCCTGTCATGACCTAAAGGTTTCCCTGGCCTGTGGGTGTATAAGAGATCAAGAAAATGTGTCAGTAAGATTCTGTAATACACAAGAACAAGGAGGCTTTATTATACAAATTTCTCTACTTTGTTGCCACAAAAATTGTTACCAATTATACCTATGATTAAAAAAGTGCATGTCTATATCAAGCTATTACTAATTATTACCAGCAATCAATAGTAGTTGTGACCAATACTATAGCAGCAAGCAATTATAGTAACAATCTATAATAACAACACCCAAACCCCCAGCAATATATAATATATAATATATAATATATAATATACAATATACAATATATAATATATTATGTATAATACATAATATATTATATAATATATAATATATAATATCACAGGTTGCAAATTTATTACTAATGAAACAAACTTTTTGATGATGTAACAGCAGATATACTTCTGAAACTGTACCAGAAGAGACTACAACCATCCCAGAAGTGGGAGGACAAATGAAACTGACCCCAGAAGTGAGCTCAGAAAGGGACCAATAAAATGACTGGCAGAGTCTTGCTTCAAAGATGATGATCTGTGTCATGGAGCTGGGAGTCAGTCAGGCGTCCCCAAAGTTCACGCAGGTCCATTTAGGAAAATGAATAGTACATGCAGCATAGCAAGTCCTCAACATGGAAAGGAATTTCCATTTTTGATAAAAATTAAGAAATTTTTAAATCTCAGTGGCATAAGAAGATATAGGATAACACCGGTTTGAGCAGTCAGTAGATGATGAACACTTCTGGATCAATCTTTGACATTTATCAAATTGTAGTCAGTCTTTCTAAAGCACATTACAAAGGAGAAGAACAATTTCAGGACGAACTGCATGTGCCTTGTGAGCAAATGCTAAATCTCATACTAGAAAGCATATATTAGACAGGAAAATGATAAACCGGATTGAAATAACATCTGTTTAATTAAGAAGAATATTGTGTTAACTGACACACCCCAAACTCTAATTAAAGCATCAGTGTTCTACAAATTATTGCAAATTAATCTGAATCGACAGCGTGTGAGGGAGAGGGGGAAGTTTCAGATATTAAATAGGACCCTCTAGTTCATCACTTGGCAGTCTTATGTTTTGAAAAAAAAAAAAAGAAAGAAATGGAACTACATCCCAGAACAAGTGTGAGAGCTTGTTACTGTCAGTAAAAGAACACACTTATAACAAAATATCTTTTGGGGAAAGATATGAGGAGATATAATCACGTTATCCACCTTAGAAGTCTGAAGGAATACCTCAGCTATGGAGCATTACATAAATACATGAATGCAACTCCTTTCTATAGACCAAAAGATACAGCTCAGAAAAGATGTTAATATGTACAGCCATGTGTGGGCTTTCATACACATCTTAGAAACAGGTTCCTGGGTGTGAAAACACATGACAAGTGGGAAGCTAGGATTCTTGAAAAGATCAAGGTGTCTGCAATACCCACTTTTGTGGATCACTACAAGGACTGCTAAAACATATAATCTTGCGAAATCATAGCAAGTCTGCAAACAAAGTGTTCTAAAAGCTAGTATTGTTTTTATTTATTGCTTCCTATAACTCCTTGACATAAAAAAGTAAAAAAACTGGTTTTCAAAAACTATAAATGGTGAAAAAGAAGTTAGCTGATATATGATGATGGCAGAAAAATTGTGAAGAGTGACGTGAAAAAAGCATAAGAAGTAGTCTTGTAGAGCTAGAGAAGTTTCAGTAAAAAGCCTCTACTTGTGGTCTGACAAATCCTGATAGCTTTTTGAGACTGTAAAGTTGGCTCAGCTGTAGGACCAGTATGAATATATTGGTTATTTTGCTAACCAGCATTTCTGATTCTTTTTATCTCCAGGATGGTGTCATGTCTTGGCAATACTGATTATCACTTCAAAACCTGTCTTCTCTCTTCATCTAGTGTAACACCTTTGAGGCTCTCAGTGTGGGAGAAAAGGGCCTGAGAAATACAACTGGGGACTGAAAATCATGAATCTAGTGCTTTATTTGTAGGTTTGCCCTTCATTCCCTCTCAACCTGCACAGTGTAATTTCCTTCCCTTTGTTTCTTCTTGTTCCATCACACTATGGAAATCACACACACATGTGTAAAGGACTCTGTCAAACTTAGATAAACATTGTACATTTAGCTGCATTTAGCATCTGCATGTCAGACAGCAGCTACTCTAATGTGCAAATATTAACAATTATTTTGAAGAGCACATGATTAATTATTCACATTTCAAGTGATGTTGCTTCTGAAAGAAGACATCAGCTCTAAGAATAATAATAATTCAATGACCAAACATTCCATCCTGCTATTAAATCTTGGTTAGCTCTTTGGTATTTTACTGAACGAGGCACTACAGAACAGTCCTAGTGACTCTGTATCTAATTACATTGCAATTGGATTAAAATATGCAAAAAGTTCTTGAGACAGATGTTACAACTCATATTTCTTCACCTATCAGGTAAACATTCTGTCTAAAAGAAATAATATTCCTGTTTTTTAATTTATAGTAGAAAAACAGCAACAAAAGGAAAGCATTATCTTTTTATTCGACTACAGCACAATTTTCATTTGAGTGTTTTACCTGGTTTTTGTGCCTCTACTCCAAAACTTTAAGAGGGATTCAGGAGAAAAAACCACTAGAATAGTAAAGGCAATAGAAAAAGTGAACAGACAATTTGTAGCATATACAAGAAAGAACCTTCACTTAACTTTTGAAAGACAAGTCTTAACAGAGTTTCTAGAGAAGAACAGAAATTTGGCTATGGTTTAGTTTCTGTTAGCTGTGAAAGCAAGAAGAGAAATCTAAATAACATGAACTTACAAGAAAGGCCACTTTATTCAGTTATAATTTCCCATAGGTTGTGGTAAACTGGGAATGGTTGAAAAATTAAAGCAACTTTCCTTCCCCTTCAAGCTATTTTATACAAAGCCATCACAGAATCATAAAATAATTTAGTTAGATAGAAACATAAGCAGATCATTTGGTACTTCGCTGTGATATTCTGATCAAAGCAGTGGTGGCTTAGATGTTTTACCAGGTTGATTAAGGTAAAATTTAAGAGTATATCCATGGAAAGAATATCCACAGCCTCCCTGGGCAATACCTGGCTATCATTTTTTGATATATTTTTCCCCTTCTATCTAATTAGATTGATGCAAATTGAGTTTCTGGCACCTCCAGGAAAAATACCTCCCATCAGGTAGGTGAGTAAGATATTCCCTTAAATAAAAAGAAACTCAACTTCCTCAACACCATGACTTTGACAGAAAAGAATCCTCTGCCTGTGTAGTATGATCCACAGGTTTGCTGAGAGTGCACTCCATCCCCTTATCCAGGTCACGAATAAAAATTCTAAGCAGCATTAGTCCCTGAGGGTGGTTAATAACTTGTCATCACTAGGATTCTATACCACTAATCAGAATGATATGAGCAAAAATGTTTAGCTAGTTCCACACTTAAGTTATTAGTCCATCTATTCAGGACATCTCTTGTCAGTGTGTCTCCAGAGATAATGCAAGGATGGGTGTTCATATCAGAAGTCTGGGTAAAGTAAATGTTGACAATATCCACTTTTCTTTCCTTCTCCACCAAACCACTCATTTCATCACAGAAGGAAATCCGGTTGGTCTGGCACAGTTTGCCTTTGGTAAATCCGTCTTGACTTCTCCTGAACACCTTTTTGTCCTTGAAATGTCTGAATATATTTTCCAGAATAATTTGTTAATTTAAAATAAACTGACCAACCTGTAGTTTTCAAAATCCTGCTTCTTCTCCTTCTTGAAATTGTTCGTGGTATTTTCCTCTCTCACTGTCAAATATCTTCTTAAATTGCCAGTAGCTCCAATGATTGACATGAAAATAGTTCATTTGCAGTTACTGGGTGTGAAACTGGTATTAGTCAAGGGAAATCTCATGGCCTAATTCATATAGCTGATCAGAGTATCCAGCCAAAAGTGCCCTGTTGATCCTACCACAGGTAAACCTATTTTCATCTTAATCACGAATATTTGAGAACTTAACTATAGTGACCTGAGGATGAACAAGTCCAAGACTCTGCTCCATTTACATTTGTTATTAAAAATAGAGGTCATCTGTGGGAGATATTTATTAATTCTTAATCTGCTCTGACTGTCAAAGCAAAACAATGCCTACACAAAGGGAGGCTGCATTCCTAACTTGACTGGAATGATATTGAAGAAATGGAAAATACACCATGCTTCAAACTATCCAGAGAAATTCAGGAATTTATATAACTCATTTATATGGCAGGTATAAAACTGTCTCTAAGACTAAATGAAATCGATAATAGGACAACAATTCATTAGGAGTTCCAGTTTCATCTTAAATTACCTGAAGTGCCGTCTTACTTATTGCAGTGGCACACAGCAACTCCCAGAAGCTGAAGGCAGGGCAATAGGAATAGGAGTGATAGGTTATGCTGTCATGGGGGAAAAAGGAACACCAAATAATGTGGTACTTCTAAATTCAATTTATGAAGTGGACCAAGCAAGAGAGAAGCTGGGAAAGTTTTACAACCACATGCATACACACACACTCACAGGCACAGATACAGTTAGCTGAGACCTGTCCCAGTCACAACACACGTGAGTGGAAATAGCACAGCCTGAGGAGACACAGCCCTCCATACTGACAACGACTGAGAGACGGGACACAGCTTGATGCCAGCAGAAGTCATTTATTGTTTCTACAGCATGGCTTATATACCCTTACAGCTTTTGGGCAAAACTTTCCACTAATGTAACAAAACTCGCAATATTCATGTTTCCTACCAACATTGATTAATTATAGTTTTGCATGACTACATTGCAACAAAGCACAACATAATACACCATGTTCTTTCTACTTCTATCTTCTTCAAGTTCTTATTTGCTGTTCCCAGGGCTTCTGGCCCACCAGGGTCAAAAAGTCCATATTACTTATCAGCTCTGCTGTACTTTGGGCTGTGCTGCCCTACCATTCTCCTACACCATGTGTCCATGTCAAGCTCTGGGAAGGCGTCTGACACCTCTGGCCTCCCTGATTCTATGTATGTTGTAAAGCAGCTTGACAGTGTTCCCTGGGTCTCTATAATTGGGTGGGCTTCAAAGCCAGTTATCAGCCCAGGCTTCCAAGCAAACAAATTGATAACCTGCGACACCTCTCCAGCATTTGCAAATATTGTTCTTCAGTCATCTGTTGATTCATCACCCCTGGCAAGGATCATCGCTCAGGTTCTCTTTGCATTGCCGTGTTTGGCCACAGCCCACTGCACCTGTTTGTGTTGTAGTTGGCTCTGTGGTAGGCCCATACCAGATGTTCTGAGAATCTCTCCCTGCTTTCAAGATCTGATGTCTGGGATTTTTTTTTTTTTTTAATAGACAAATACCTGAATATTTATTGCTAGTAGAATACTAATTTTCTTTGTGGGAAATCAGTTATTCAACTGAACTATGGAAGCTATGAATGTTTCCAGATCCATCCCTCTGCTATCTTCCTTATCTTCCTTATCAAAGTAGCTAGGGCCAGAATTTACCTTAAATGGTCACTGCTAAAATTGTTATGGGTGAGCAAGGGTATCTTCATCTTCACCAGCAAGGGTATCTTCAGCTTACCAGCATGAGACTGGTGAACAAGGGTATCTTCAGAGCAACATATCTCTGGGGGATTTGGCTAGAAAAACACCTTAACTCTCCCCACAGCCATCTATAAGCAAATAAAGAATTTATCTATTTAGCTGTTATAAAATTATTTTCATTTTATTGCAATAGTCTACCAATTTTCTTAACATATTTTATTCAGTACGAAATCTCTGAGTGATTTCTTGGAACTGAACAGGAGCATATAACCACAAAATTTCCTGCCTGCAATAAACTGAGATTTTCAGTATTCTGAACATGGAAATTTTTTATGCATTAAAAACATTTAATGCATACATAAAATTAAAAATTTTAATGTATTAAAAGCATGCAGTTTTTAATACCAAAGGAGACCAGCATTTTTAATATTATATTTGGTAAATTTTAAGGTGATCAAAGTCACTGGTAATCATTTTGAAAAACTGTAAGGAATACATGGAGTATGAAAGCAGCATGCCATTTCTAAATCTCTTTTATCTCCCCTGTAACTGGAGGGGTCCTACATAAAGACCACAGGAAGACAGTTCCAAAAGAGCATAATAATGTGACTAATCAACTCTGAAAAAGATGTTTCTGTCAAAAATGGCTTGGAATACTCGTTATGGTTTCATGACCTTTCTGACCACTTAAGAATGTACAAATGAGTGGCCTGCATCTGTGCTGTCTGACAACCTACTGTGAAGAGCAACTGGTAGTACAAATGAAGAGAAGGAAATTAAAAAGGAGCACGAAATATTGTCCCAAAGTATAACCATCTAAAATTTCCTGACTTCCTATAGTGGTAGAGGTTTTTTTTTTTTCTTTTTTTTTTTTTCTTAATTGGTCTATTTATTGCAAATTTGTGCTCATTCACTCTTCAGGATTTTTTTTTCCCATTAATTAGTGCAATCATACTGAATCTATCTAGATTTTAAGTTTCTGTGGTTCTACTCTTCAGCGAAAGACATTGAAAACAGACATCTTTGTGCATTAGAAACAATTTGGTGGTCTACAGTATCTTTAGAAATATATATATTTTTCTTTCTCTTACTGTCACTAAATAGAGTATTTGACCTGAACCCAGATGTCACCCTGCTCTTTTTCCTTGGCCTATGCTGTATAAGTTAAAAAAAAAAAAAAAAAAAAGAAATAAGAAGCAAAGCAAGAAAACTGAGAAAGATTGAGAATACAGAATTGGAAAAATCTGACACAGAAGATAGAAAAAGATGAATAGATGAAGTAAGAGTAATAGTAGAGAAGTAGATAGATAACTATACCAAGAAAGGTTCATTAATGTGTAATCATTAAAGAAATACTGTGTTAGGTAAGGAGGAAAATTCTGATAATTTGCATATATTGCTTACTGTCCAAGTACTCTTCTCATGACAGCTCTGCTTTAGTAGAGAAAGTCTTGAGAGCTACAAATCTTTGAGATTTGAAGTGCATCTTTTTGTTTAGAAGTACATTTCTTAAAATACGTATGTGTTAAATATTTCTGTACTGGTGGTCATATAAAATGTGTTTTTAATTCATGGCTTGATATACATCCATCTGTCTTCACTGACATTCACACGTGAAGTCACAGACTATAATGCATAGAAGATCTGTACAGAAAGGCAGGTGATTGTATACAGATGTCCTCTGCAAGCTAACGGTGCCATCACCCCATAGATACATTTGTCTGTGATGCACAATATGTCTGTGAATGTCCAAATGTGATAGAAAATGTTGAGTTATTCTGGGCCATTTTAAGTACTTCTAATTAAAAACTGTAGGTCAGCAAAACTTTTAAGAGATGGGGCACGTCTGCTACTGATTTAAGAGCTTTTTGTATAATTATACTTACTATGTTCATTTACGTGTGTTTCAAAAAGGTTTTCAGTATTATCCTAAGCAAAATTAAATGTTTAAAAGAATAAAATATTTGTAAAAGTATCCATTATGAATTTCATGCTATATGACATTTGGGGAAAATAAAATCATAATGGAAGGAACTGAAGCGGGTGTGGTTTAAATATCAGAAAAACAGAAATAATTAAAAAACAACAACCACAAAGCCCAAACAGTTTAGACAAATTAGCTCCTGCAGGAACACTAGCACAAGAATACCACTAACATAAAAATCAAATTGAACATAATAGGTCTACTAATTTAGTTTGTCTAGATTTAAACATTTTAATGAGTTAAGTGTGCTATAATAATATGAAAAATAAATCTGTACAATAATATAAAAAATAAATAGCCTACATGAGTCTGGCAGTCATGATATCCCCAAGCTGTGGTGGCAAAAGGAAAAATCCCTTTAACTGGATGTTTCTCTTTTGGGAAAAAAATCAAGCCAGGATTTGTGGATTCTCTCAAGATGTACTCTGCCATTATTCAAAAAGGAAATTTCAATACATACATAGCAAAGTTTTTGCTGTTTTTTTTTTTTCTTATATAATGCGTAATTGCAAAACAAAATAGAACAAAAGAGTTTGAACATATCTGGACATTTGCAAAACAGATGATAAAAAGGATGGTAGGAAGATGTTTTTCTGTTCTTGACAGCTTGTGTTCATTACTCTGGCTGATGAGGCGAGATTAAGTCTTTGATCATGAAAGATTTTCTTTACTTTTCTGTGAAAGCTGAGAATGCTTTATCCACTGATGAAAAGTGTCAGTTTAGGATGAAACAAACTTTTTTGTTTGTTTAAAATTGATCTTATGTCTAATAATTAAATGTTGTTTTGTAGAATTTTTTCTATGGTGTAAGCTCTCTGTAGATTTCCAGAACAGGTTACAAAGAGAAAAGTTTTTTAAGATTATGATATACAAAATGCTCACAGAGTTTCCTGTTTCTCAGTGTCCTGGTGAAATTCTTAGAAGTGCAGGGCTTGAAACTTGATTAATTCACAGCAATCATTTGTCTCAACAGCTGTACAATTGATTTCTTAGGTTTTTTTTCCTTTATGGAATGAAATGTGTACAATTAAATTGTTTTCTTTTTCTTATTATCAATACGTTTTCTTAATATTTGTTCTCATTGCTTTTCAAGATGCATCATGTTCTTCTATTTTCAATTTTGTTTCGATTTTCTTGACAAGACTAATTGATTTTTTAATTTGTAGATGAATTTCTCCCTCTGCTTCATAATTATCTTCAGATTTTAATTTTACTTCTCTGAAAGTCAGATATGTGGGCTGAATTACATATGGGGAGAGGGGTCTTAGGGTTTTTTTTCTTGTTTAAATAAAATTAGAAATGAACTTTCTATTTGTAAGTCATGTTTTAGTTAGAGTACAGTAATTTTAGTAGATGAATGAGATAAGTTACTCTCTTGTTCAGAGTAATTGATTGTACACACCATGGGGACACGAACCAGATGAAAAATCAAGTATAAAATCTTAATAACTTTTATGTTTTCAAAATTGGCTTGATAAGCTACTACTTTTAAGAAATCTGTTCTCACAATCTTGCTTCTTTCTATGCCTCTCTCATCTATGCATACATGCAAAGGAAATGCACAGCTACACAAAGTTATGACTTTAAAAGGATGTGGTATTCCAAGGTAAAAGCAGTAATTCTCTCATATTTGTTTATTTAACTGAGTGAAGATTAGCAGTGCTTCTTTCAGTGCATTAGCATTTATTTTTCTCTGTGCTTTTTAAAAACAATACAATTAGCACAGCTGGTATTGCCAGGAAATTCAAATGATCTCTAATGATCTCAAACTTTTTTTTTCATATGTCACTAGCATTCTAACAAAGGCTGAAATCCTACAGGTTCTAGACAAAAAGGAATACCATTTTTGGATGAGAACTATACACCCTACAGTTTTAGAAATTAGCTGCTAGAACTACATGAATGTTCCCATTAAGCTCTTCTAAGAAAGTATCTAGAAAATTATTTGGTGTTTACAAAACTGATGTACAGGTATGTCTTAGCCCTCTTTTCTTTTACCATTTGCAAAAAATACATTAGGTAGTTATACTTCGTACTTTTACAGATGTATTTTTATCTTCAGTTATTCCGTTAAAGAAAACTGTTATTCAGTTATTTTTAGTTACTCATATGTTTCATAAAGCTTGTGTCCAGAAATACCTGGGATTTTTAACAACATTCCTGCAATAAATATATGTTCCTGAAGTAATTTACTGTAAAATTCTGAAGTGTTTGCATGATCATGTTCACTAGGAAATTAATTGATTACTAATAATTTGAAAATAAGTTTGATCTGTTGATTACACTATATTACAGCTTTACTCGTCCATGTTAAAAAATAGATTTCCAAAACATTTCACCTCTTTCAAAAGTGAAACATCTAAGAATAAGTATATGATTATACTAATCATTTAACAAGCTGTACGGTATGACTGTAATTTGCTACTCAGAATTTAACAGATTGCCTCCTCAAATCAAACATCTGCTACTGTAAGTGACAGTGATTACCAAACAAGGATATTAGGAATCTCAGCCCATAAAAACATCAAAGAAGCTTGATATACTATGATGAAAAAAGTATGAGGTTTTGTAGCATTATTTTTAACACCTGGAAAAATTACATTTTTTCTGACTCCTAATAATCTTGATATGAGTCTCTTAGTTTTGGATTTTCTTCTCAGTTGTTTAAATAATGAGTTTGGTAGAATTTATCTATCATTCTATCTCACTGTCACTAATATGTATTTAATTTTCTACCAAACTATTTAGATTTTTCTGAATAAAGGTAAATGGAATGGGTGTCCTTTTCTTTTTCTCTCTTTATTCTGATATTCTCATGCTACAATTGCTTTACTTTTTTCACATGTTGTGAAGAAAAGGACTTGACATTTAACTAGGGATTGTTTATGCATTAAAAATAAATCTTTTCCTTCTGTAAATATCAGTTTAAATATTTTGACATTGCAGCTTTTGAGATGTTTTTCATGTCATAGACAAAATGTGTATATTGTTCTTGCAGTCAAGGACAAATTGTCACTAAACCAAGCAGTTCAGATTGATTAGCATCCTTGTCAGCACAGCAGAGGTCAAGATGTTCTCTGTTCCAAGTCAGGCTTCTTCACCAAGAAAGCTGCTGTTCTCATTCCGGATTTGAGCCCAGGAGTGAATAATTATGTAAACTATTGTGCATGGGCTTATAACTTGTGCAATACTACTTACCTATTTATCTTTTATTGCAAGAAGATGGGCTTCGTATTGATTTTACTATGTAGGGTCTCAGGACTAGTCAAGGCTCACTTTGGACAAGGTGTGTCTTACCTTGCTGTAACAATTGTCTATCACTAAAATAACTGTTTCCCATCCTGCTTTCACCTTCAGTTCAAGGAATGCTACACAGAAGAAAGGCCTGGCCCAGCAGAATGGTCATACTGTAGCAACTGATAGCCTCAATGTCTGTCAAGGTTGGGGGCTGCTTTTGGACAACCTTTGAACTTTACCTGGATACCAATGACTGTCAGGAAGGCTGGAGTGAGAAAACCTGTAAAAATAGCCCCAGTCAGACTATAAGAATGAGGATGAAGCGATCCTCCTCTCCAGTGTCAAACTTCTTGTGTAGACTTGGGACTCTTGATAACATAAAGAAACCATCACCACCTGCTCAAGGAAGACAACATCAATCTTATCAGAGGACACTCAAAGGGTGACAATAAGATTGAAGTAAAGATGCAGACACTAGTACATTTTTTGTGGATGAATTTTTAACATGTGGTAGTGACTTTTCTGTATTAATTAAGTTAGAGCAGTATAGTGTAGCTGAAACATTAATAGTTATAATAAATTATAGGTTGCTTAGGTCTCTAATATTTTATTTAGGGTAGCAGCAAATCCTTGATTTCATTCATAGAAGTGGTATTCTCTGCTTTATCCATAGCAATATTTTAAATATAAAGAGGGTAATGCTCCTGAGATAAAATGTGAGCAAAGACTCTCTATCCTACAAGCAAACTCTCTGAAGTTATTTTGTTGTACCATTTTATAGCGGCCATGAAAGCTGAAATTGCTTAGGAAATCTTTTTATGGGTAACTAATTGCATTACTGTCCTGAGTGGCCAGATGAATTTTTCTTCAGCTCTGGTTTCTAGGCTGATATGAGACAGGGAAAGACAAGCACTAGAAAGGGAGACAGCAGGACTATCTGTTTCTGTGGAAATATTTTCATCACATTTCATAAACAAGAGTGAACTCTACATCTCTGATATAAGTGAACTCCAAGCAAAAAGTTTACCATGTATGTGAGGAGTCATCTTGGATAAATTACAAGATCTGTTGCACTTTTCTTTTTCAATTTGAAAGTTCAGTTTGCAATATTAACTTTGTGGGTGTTTTGAGTGTTGTTACCACTATACCCATAATTTATATCTACTTTATCTACATCTACTAAGACATAGAGCGTTTTTATCAACTAAAAAATTTTAATATTTCAAGATTTCTTTTCCAGCTTTGATTAGATAAACCTTACTCTCCGTGTAGATTTTCAGAACATGACTATATTGTCCCCCACCAAATGTGGATGACTATTTTTTTCCTGAACAGTCTAGGAACTGAACAGGAAGAAACTGTCCTTGTTACAGTTCTTATGATTGTATTTCTTCAAGCAGTTGAAGACATATCTGACTTTAAAACCATTTCCCTTCAGCGCTGCTGATAGCATCATGACTAGACTAAAATAAAAGTTAAAATGATTACTTACTAAAAATGTTGTTATTGAAAATAGGATGAATGCTTTGCAAAAAAAAAAAAAAAAAACAACCAAAAAAAACCCATGTGAAACAACTGTTCAGGTTCTTGAACAGGAAATTTGTAAATGCAGTTTCACTTTCTGCTTGAGGGAGAAGCATCAAACTGATATTTGCTATGGAGGTGACAGCAATGGAGAAGCATCACTGGCACTCACAGGAGAATATGGGGAATTATGATAAATATTTTAAATACTTTTTAATCTCACAATATAGAATGGTGTCTCCTCTATTTTTTTTTAATCAAATGACCTACACAAGTTATCAGTTTCATAAAAGGGACATCCACTTTGGAAAACCTTCGTAACAGAAGATTTCTGATCCTGTTTAATTCTGTGCACAGAATTTGGAAACGCAGCATCAATTGCCATTGAGCACCATAATTTTGACTAAAACAATTTCAATCTTTGTGTAGGATATTATTTTGCAACAGTCCAGCAAAGCACAATGTAAGAAGAAGATTACTTTATTTCAGAACACTCACACACAGTCTCTTATATAACCACATACTTACCAACACCAAGACATGTTGATTCATGTGGTTAGTCCAGCTTGCAGACAGGGGGACATTTTACATCCATGCACATTTGTCCAGGAGGTTTTTGCATTTGTACAGTGTGTGGCAGACACCAACTCGGTGACCATTTCGAGATTGTGGATGTGGCTTTTTCCAGCTTCAGGAGCTAAAGAATATTCAGTCCCTACACTGTGACTCAACTTTGGAAACCATGAAGTGTTACTTAGTGTCCTTTTTCATTCAGTCTGTGTGTCCTGAGAGTAGGGGTGAGCAAAAGGCTGGGAGAGGGCACAGCAGGTACAAAAGACCCAAACTGACCAAAGGGATATTTCACACCACACCCCTCATCAACAAAAGTAAAGAAAGAAGAAGCAGGGAAAAGAAGGTGTTTCCAAATTGGAAAATTTTTTGGACAAAGGCTGGTCATTGTTTATGGGAGGGAACGAGTGATTTCTTTTGCTTTGCTGGTTTGCCTTTCCATGCTTTATTGAACTGCCTTTATCTCAACCCATGAGTTTTCTCTTTTTTTTCCCTTCCTATTTTTTCCCCATTGATTCTTGGAGCATGTCAGGGAGGGAGAGAGGGCATGCCTGAATGAGTGTTTGATTGCTGGCCAGGGTCAACCCACCACAAGCAAAACACTTTTCTTCAGGTCTTTCCCACAAATTTCCTTGCTTTCCAATAAAACCCTAAAAGAATTGACATCATCACCCTTGCCATTTTGTTAATTTTATCAGGAAACAATAAGTGCTAAAAAGAATACATCTTTCATTTTTATTAATTTAGCTTTCATTGGTTTACGTTCTTATTAGAAACGTCATCTGTCTACATCTTTAAAGCAACAAGATACCAAAACAAAAGCTAGCTTGGAGTGCAAATTCACAAAGAAATAAATGACTCTCAGTATAATGGTTTCAGGGGTTTACCTTTATTTTGAAAGGATAATAATTTATGTAGAAGGATATAAACATCAATATTAAGAAGATGTGTTCTGCTTTAGCACCTAGCACAAACTGCAAAAAAGTGAGATTTCCATAGATAGAATTTCTCATTCTTTCCTTTCTTTCTGCTGTGAAATGAGGCAAGCAAATTGGAGCTTTTGGATTTCTGGGAAAAAAAAAAAGGAAAATAGAAATGAGAAAGCATTGCAAGTGACATTCAGCAGCATTATGTTGTTACAAACGTGGTATGCAGGAGCAGTTTTGTTCACATGCTGTACAACCATTAAGGAGAGTTGTTAGCAGGGTATGTTAGAGAAGTACCTGTGGCATGTTTTTGACACAGCACCTCCTTTGAGTGTAAGTTATGATTGCCAAATAACTTTTCTGTGCTTAGACTGAGAAGGTCCCTGAGAAAATTTATAGGTGTTATTCTTGCAGTGGCTAGGTGACAAATTATGAGAACTGAAAACTGGAGCTTTCCCTTAAGGAAAATAAATCAGTGTGTTAACAAATTGCAATACCTTCTTGAGAAAGTTAGTTACATTATCAAAGAGAAATTACATTGATTTCAGGAGACTCTGGTGCTCCTTCCGCAGTTATCATATGATAATATTTTTTTAGGCACTGTAATTGTACTCACAAAAAGATGTAACAAAGGAAATGAGTAATTTCATCTCTATTAATAGAAAAGAATTCAAACGTATCATAAAATTTAAGCAGGTTTTTTGTTTCTTAATGACTTGAGTATGTTGGCTTTCTTTTTGGTGTTTTTTGTTTGTTTATTAATTTTTGGGGGGTATTCAGAACCAGATGTCATACCCAAATAAAGGTGTAAGAATAGGTACATGTATATTAACTAGGTTTTCAAATCCTCATCATGATCAATGGAAATCCACATGTCATGTCATATGTGCCTTCATTAAGATATTTAAGATATCCCAGTACCTAAATTAGCACTGAAGTCTATTCTCTAGAAAACTATACCAAGGCCATTTTAGCAAATGTTGTGATTTCACTGCAAAATATGAAGCTCTTAATAAATCTTAGGCTGCACAGTACCTCTGGGTGAATTTGGCAGGTATACTACCAGAATTTCTAAAGACCTGAATTTTCATGGGAAAAAGCCAAACAAATAAAACAATACAAACAAAAGAAACCAACCCAAATCACGCAAACAACCCTCCTCTAAAAAAACCCTAACAGCTGATATCCATACTCCACAATATCTAAACTGGCATTAGATACCTACAATTAGCAATAGAATCCTTCCCATTAAACCCTATAGTCAAACTTTTTTTACTGCATGTGTAAAAAAATATTGGGCTTGTCTCTTTGAACACGATGATCTTGTGGGTCCCTTCCAACTCAGGATATTCTGGGATTCATCAGATTTTAAGCACTGAAAAAATAGTCAACCACTTTAACCTGAGAGAGTTGTCAACAGAAATAGGCAGTGCAGAGGACAATTGACCTCATGCAACAATAAATGAGACAGGCACGATGGATCATTCACTGGACTAATTTAGAGCTATTCTGAAAACCTCTAGTAATATAACCTAAAAATAGACTGATCTCTCCTTCTGACTTCTAAAAGTCAGTGAGAATGTTCTGTTAACATGCTTCATTTTTTTCAAAACCAGTGGGAAACTTCAGCATCTACAAAAAAGCACTACATTTGGAGCTCTTTATAGCCTCAATTAATTAATACAGTCACTACTTCTTTCTGAGGACTAGTTCTTCTTTACCTAGCAGATTTAGAAAATATTTCTAATATAAATGATGATGGTGTTCTGGAAAAGAGACCATTTTTTCAACTACAAAATTAATAAAATATTTAATTTCCCTATACTCTAGTTTCATATAAAGCCACCTTTTTTTTCCTCCTCTTTCCATGTAAAAAAAATTTGTTTCAGGTTACCAGGTCTCAAAATTAAAACACTGACACAGATATTCCACTTTTTCTTTCCGTGTTCAGTTACATTCTCCTCCAATTTTTTAAGTTAAATCTGCATAGGCACTGGATAATGTCTATTTTGCCAGTCAGTGTAAAGTGTCCAGATTTCCAGTAGATTTCTGTACTATCAGAATATTAAAAGATTTCAAGAACATTTTTTTTAGTTCACCAGTCGGGAAATTGTGGTAAAGAATATTTTATACCTACATAAGAACATCTTCTTAGAAGGTATGTGTTCCCCAGTTTTACTCTCTGGGAGCATTGGGCATTGGTGTGAAGTTAATTATGTCATTTGCCTTACTCCTGAGAAAATCCATAGAACCTGCTAACAGCACTCACAGAGAGTGGTATCCAGCATGGCTAAGAAAGGCTGCTATTACATCGGCAGGTTTAATAGGTATGAAAACTACAATAAGATTTAAAATCCTACTGCATGCCTTAAAATCTGAGCTGAAATTTTTAAGTCTGTAAATATTAGGTTGGCGTTCCAGTATAGAATTCTTGTATTTCATGTCATGCGTATCTCTGAGAAAGGCTCCTGAAAGTTCTGAGAAGGCACATTGCTTGTTCAGTCTGTGTTCATGCTCTTATTCATACAGTGCTCATGGGGGAGTCAGTCCTTGGAGCCTCCCTTACATAAATAAATAAAGTTACCAAGCTCTTTATTCACTCTTTACAGTAATTCTTATTTCAAACACTACATCCTTTAAAGAGTGCTGTTGATATTTTATATACTAATCTCTGGAGTTTTCTTTGTCTTTCAAACTTAATTTTTTTCCTTAGTATTATATCTTAATGTCAAAATTTAAAAGCTGCTTGATCACAAAATATTATGGACAGAAATACCTGAGTACATCTACATTGTATATAAACCTGCAGTGATTTTGAGTATAGGATGCTGTGGGAGTTTTGGACTCCGCACAAGTCCGGGTTCTTTATCTCCCTCCTCTGTGAAGCTTTGCCTTCGAGCCCGAAGAGATGAGAAACACCTGCGGATGTTGTTTCAAGTTGTTTATTTCTTCTTATCTCTAGCTGGCTCTCAGCTCTGGCCACAAGTCTGATGCCAGCCATGTCCAAGCGGGAGCTGCCCAGTCCTGGGCTGTCCCGTCCCTTTTGTACCCTTTCCATGATCCAACCATTCTTCACAACGTATTTATTATTTACCATTTTATACCAATTA
>VZRQ01004562.1:91092-149906 GCA_013397975.1 Machaerirhynchus nigripectus | reverse complement strand
AACACCAGGCCTTAATGACCTAGAGCATCTTTTCTAACCCTACATTCCCTCGAATTGACTAGGGTATGTGGTGAGACATCAGGAATTGATATGGATTTAATGTCCACCTAGATATTCATGGTGGAAAAAAAGTGTAACCAGTTCATAACCTCTCACATCAAGCACTTAACTGGGGTCAGTGAAATGTTATGTATTTTCCATAATATACAGAATAAGTAAAGAACTCTTTCTCCTAAATGTAAAGAATGTTCCTGTCAGGAAACAACTAAATCTTTTAGAAATGTTTACCTTGTTTTTTCCATTTAAAAAGGAGATCATGTTTTCACTTGTATAATACACATCTCGAACACTGACAACTAAATTTATTAGCTGAAAAGGGTATGCCATGCAAGTCTACCAAATGTAGCCACGAGTACTTCTGATTCAAAGAAAGAACATATTTTATCCCTGGTGTATTTGGGAATGTAGATTACTGACCTAATCGATCCAATATTATAAATCTCTGGATAGAATTCCACTCAATTTTAAAACTATTGCAAATCTGAGCCATAGAAACATTTCCATAGATGCTGAGCACACTATGAAAATGGCACAGAGATGATGAGATTTTACTGTAAGGTGAGTCACAGTCAACACTGCAGAACCTTAAGGATTGCAGGAATTTTTTTCTCCATCATGATTTGCAGAGGGTTTTTGGTTTTTTTCTGGTTTGCTTGTGGGGTCTGGGGTTTTTTCTGCTTTGTTTTTTTTCTTTCCAGTTTCAAGACCAACAAAACTTCTAGTTAGATACTAGGAGAAAAAAATCATAATGAAAGTAGTCAAACACTGAAACAAATTTCCCATATAGACTGTGAAATATCCATCACTGGAAATACTAAAATTCTGACTGTGTGTGGTTAATAATTCTAGTGAGCCTGGAAGGTGGATCTGACTTTGATATTGTGCCTATGTTGAGCTGATGGTTGGACTAGACGACCTAGAATGGTTCCCTGTAACACAATTTTTTTCCATTGCCGATTTAAGTGTAGATGTCACTTCCAGCCTTAATTGTCCTTTGATCCTATGAGCTAAATTTGTGAGTCAGTTTCCAGGTTTAATTATTCATAGTTTTAGGAATGATGAATAAACAAGGAAAACTTACACTGTACCTATAATAATGGGTGAATGGATGCTCTACACCAAAAATAAAAATTAAAAATACATGTATGTATTGTCCAGATAATTGTAATTACCTAAATCAGGCAGGAAATTCATGTCAACTATTTTAATGTCCAGAGTCTTTCAGCTGTAGCCTTTAATTCAAATCAAGGATCGACCAAAGATTCTGGATGGTTTAAAAAGAGGTCTACTATATCTATTAGATATCTCAACTATAAGGAGAAGCTAAGGGAAACCAGAGTTTATTGTTCTGTGTATGTGGGAGAGGAAAAATATTTTATTCAAATGAACTATAAATAAGAGTAACTTCCCTGGATATTTCAGGTATTTAATTGTTTGATTTAAATTATGTCACAGTTTTCATAGTCTATTGTCTGAACTGGTATGAAAGAATATAATATAGTTCATTACTGTGTGATGTTTTTCTCTAGAAATCCAGGTTTTTCTGAAAAAAAACCCCAACAATGAAAACAAGCAAACAAAACAAAAAATTATCCCAAATCCAGCAAAACTAAACCAAACCAAAAAGTAAAATATTATAACAAAATTAGATACAACAAAATAAGTTTTAGTTTATCGTAAACTTTAGAAGGGTCCAGCACATAGCAGGTGTATGGTCCTGTATTCACAATTGTCATTTGTTTACTATGTAGCAAATTTAGTCCTTTAAAACTCTTAAATTTAGGTAAATTGTTCCCTGTTAAAAGCTGTAGTAAATCTGGTATAGAATAAAGCCTAAAATAAGCTATTTTTAGACTCAAAATCTTTTTTGAAAGTATGGCTCATTTCATTGTTCACATCTCGTTTCTGAATCTGCCTGGAGTGTTGATGCAAAATTAATTGACATGAATTTTTACATAGTCTTCATGATCACAAGAATTCTAATGCAGATGGCATTAGAACTGTACAAGAATTCTTATTTGGCTTATAATTGCTTCTTTTTAGGGATAGAAAATCAATTAAAAAATTGACATGATAAATGTTGTTGCTGAATATAGATCTTTTTGTTAAAGGAAGGTGACAATTTCTTTCTGTAACTGTGACAGGCATCTTTCTCTTACCTGATCAACTGAAACAGGATCTCATTTTAAAATTGAATCTCAAATCTCTTTAGAACTTGTTCTATACATTATAAATTTACCATGAATGACTTTAAAGAGCACTTGCCTCTTGTTTCTTTCAAATAAAGACATATTCAATCCCCCTTAGAGTTCCACTTCCTCAGTTCTCTTCTTGCTCTTCTTTATTTTATTGAGTTTCAGTGCATTTTCTTCTTATTTTACTCCCTTGCTTTCTCTTGCATGTCAGTCTACTTCTGATCCATCTAGTCTGACTTCAAAGACTGCATTTCCTGTTACATCTCTTCCTTGACCTGAGCAATTTGATGGATAAAAGGCACATTTTTCTAAAGAAAATTAAAGGCATTTGTTTTGCATATGTTGTGAAACTGTTTTAAGGGGGTGTTAAAAATAGAATTCTGTAGTTTATTTACATGATAGCTTGAAAGAGGATAAAACTCAAAGTAGTAAACGATAACTTAGAAGTGAAACAAATCATATCTAGATAGCATATAGAAGCATTAACACCAAATATATTTTGTGCTCATTAAATGCCACTGATTTGGCCTATCCATGAGTTGGTTATGGTGTTTCAGACAGCTGAGGCAGCCAACTGACTCTGTATTTCCAAGGCCCAGAAATTTCTGCAAATCTACATTCAGTTAGTTTCTCTTTTATGAGTTCATCTGTCTTTTAAAGCTGGCAAAGACCAGACCAGTCATATTTAATACTTGAGATTTGATTAAAATGACATATAAGTAACCATGGAGGAATGTCAATCTGTAATAGCAGTAGTATTGATTTTTACAGCCATGGTAGATTATTCTGCTCACTGACTGTTTTTCTCCCAGAAACAGAAGTTTTTCAAAGAATATATCAATTAATAGTTGGCTGAAGACTGTTGCTCCCTAAAACAGTATTTCTGTTTGGATTTTTGTAACTAACGTAATATTTAGGTTAAAAAAGAGTGTTTTGCAGCTTTGGACTTTGGTATCCGACTCTGAGAATTCTAAATAGTGGCTTTGAGAGTAACAGGCTTTCTAAAATAGACCATATCTAGACCTAAGTTGGTTTATTCTCATCTGGGCCCACTAGGAATTTGTATTCTTATTGGAAGACTGTCAGAGACTGAAATATTATAGTTTATGACTTAAAAATTTTCATGAAGGACTTTTAAAACTGTATTACAAAAGCTGCAGAGAAGACTACCACACCCTGAATGGGGCTCTGAGACGCCCTGGACCCACTTGCTGATGAAGATAAGATAAAGCAACATTCACAAAGCCTAAGCTTAACACCTCCAAGGAGGAGACCACAGCCCCGGGGCTATCAGCTGCCAGGCTCGAACAGACCCTCCCACCAAAGGGTGGGGGGAGAGAGGCTTTGGGTGTGCTGGAAAAGCCTCTGGTCAGAGGCACAGTGACTGCCCATCCTCACTGTGCAGCAGAGCCCAGCTGAGGGGCCCTTCACCCGGGGGAAAAGCTTATCTGCAGCAGAGGGAGTGACACGACCCATCAAAGGGCCCCCTAAAGGGGTCCCCAGACCCTGCACCAGAGCACCAGAGATGATGCAACAGACCCTCAGTGTTGCAAGGGACAGGGTCAAACTGGCCCCATGCAAGGGGGGCATATGGACGTTCCCCTGCCCCAAGCGTATATTAATCCACGGGGTTCTATACTCTCTGGTGTGGCGTGGCGTGTGGCAGTGTGGCTCTGGCCACGGCGATGAGGGACCCTCACCACCAGAAGACCAGATGGAGGGGAGCAGCGAGATGTCACTGGGACCCCGGGATGGGTGATATGCTCCCACCTAGCCCCTGTCACCTCTCCCTGTCCCCCCACCCCCCCATGAACACTTCTTTCTCTATGTCTTTCTTTCTTTTCTCTTTCCTTCTCTTTGCCTCTTTTACTATTAAATAAAATACATCAATTTTTTGGCACCAACATCTAACCTCATTTGGTTTTAATCTCGTTTTTGGGTATATTTTGAACATTCTAAGTTCTTTCTGGTTTATACACAGAGACTTAAGTTTCTTTGCTCTTCTGGGTTTCAACTGGATCGTAAACCAAACTGCAAACAGTTCAACTCATTGTGTAAATTCAGTTAATTTAATAGTCTTTAGGTAAGTATATAATAAAATATAAGTAATGGGATAGATCTAATATGTAATGAACGGCTTACTATATGCCTAGAATTTCTCCTTCAAAAGGAAGCATGAAATAAAAGTGGAAACAGTCATATATTAAAGTACATCAAAATCTAGCTAGTGAAACCATGTAAATTACAAATTAAAAATGGAATATACCTGCATGTTGTATATGTGTGAGAGGTAAATTTATGGTGTTGAAAGAAGTACAACATTTTCTTTGGCAAAAAACAAATAAGTATGGAACTTCAGAGTAGAATTAAATAAACTGATTGATAAATACAAATGTCTCTACAAAATTATTGGGGTATAATGTTCTATTCCATTCCATTCCATTCCATTCCCTTCCATTCCATTCTACTCTATTCCCAGAGAAGAGCTTTGCAAAATAGTGCCTTTGTTGTTAATAAAACATGTAATGCTAAATAAAACAAATTACAAAAGGAAGTAAATGTACAAAGACATATTTAGCACTTAAAGCTAACTCAGACCTCATTCAAAAAGAATTTCTCACATGAAAAACTAAGCAGGTGAAGAAGAACCTTTAAGAAACGGGTATGACTTTTCCACTGGACTGGCAACAGTACAATTTGCACTTGCTCTAAACCTAGGGAAAAAATAATAACTCCAAGGACCTTGACAGATAGCAGAAATGAAAAACTGGAATAAGCGTGAATTTAAAAGGTTTATGACATGGTTAAAAGGTTATGGATATTTTACTGTATTTTTTCCTCTTCTTTTGCAAATGTTCACTGTTATATTTTAACATATTCCCCTTAAAAAAAAAAAAAAAAGGGCATTCTGTTTTAAAGTCCAGTTACAAATAAGTATGACTTAAATCATACTAGGAGAAAATAGAGGAGTTTAATATTCAGCAAAGCAAACATCAGTGTTTGTGAAATTTTTGTCAGTGAAGTTCATTGAGACTCCTTCAATTAAGTGAAAAAATCGAATGTCTGAGAACACTCTGCAAAAGTGTATCTTTAGAGTGCCTAAGACTTTGTCCTTTTTGACCTTTACTGACCCCAGAAAACAAGATCTTATTTGCCTAAATGTTTGAAAAAACATGTTCAAAAATTGTAGTGAATGAATAAAGAGAAGAGACAGTGTTTCACGATCCTCAAGTGTTCATGCAGTTTTATTCATGCACTGATAAGTGCTATACAAATTAGAATTAACTAATCGTATTTAAATGCACTGTCCAGAAAAGCACGTCATCATTTTCATTATTTGATCATTTGACCTAAAAAATCTCTCAAATATTTCTTTGATGACTCATTAAAGGCAGCCTAATAGAGAATAACGGAAAATGCATTCTTCTATTTCTTCACTGATTGTAGAGAGCTTCCAAATTTCATTCCTACAACATGATCCCCTTTGCTGTGACTTTTTCCTTCTCTGGCAGTATGTTGTACAAACTCAGTTAGAGAGGAACGGGCAGCTCTGTGTTAGATCTGGGAACAGACAGGAAAATCATAGCAGCTTAACTATGAAGTAATCTCCAGTAGCCAAAACTTGGATGCCAATGGCCATCTCTTAAAGCAGACATTAAAACATCCAGCTGAAGTTTGTCTAATCTAAGTACCAACTATTTTAATATTTATGTTAAAACTATTCATCCTACATCATTTATAAAGCCAATTTAAAAGATACAAATAAACGTTCAGGGAAAATATTTCATTTTCCTGTAAACTTCCTAATTAGTTACTAGTCACATTCCAGATTCCACTGATCTATTTTACTTGATAACTTTAGGATGAGGTATTTAAATTCTGGAAGTACTCAGTCTAGCCATCATTTATAAAGAAGTTTAAAACAATGGACTCAGCCAACAATGAAATTGGTAAGCAGTGTGGTGTTATGACTCGCTCCAGAAGGTGAGGGCAACTCAGGTTCTTGTTCATAGATCCCTTGGTGTGAATTAGAGTGAATGATCAGTGTTTGTAAATATATAAATAGATAGGGTTTGTTTTAAAACAACTCAGTTGCAATGGAAAGCAGACATGTAGCCATTGGGGTTATTGCTATCTGTAGTAATATAGCAATGTGAAACCATAAAAATAACACTTAAGAAAACATACAAGGAACAGAAGGAGAGAAAGAAAGGTTAAGAGTAGAAAGATACATAATCAGCACCCACAGAGATGAGACTTGGTTTTTGCAACTTAGATGCTCCTTGGTCAAAGCCATGGTCCATTGGGGGTGGGAGAAGAAGCCCACAAAACACAAAGTCCGATGAATTAAAATACACTTAGGCTTGATGGGAAGGCTCAGGTACCTTCCCTGGATGGGGGGTGAAGCTTTCAATCCTCTGGTGCAAGGCCTTAGGAATGAGTCTGGGAGCACTTTGGGAGACTTTGATGGTTTATGACTACTGCTTTGACAAGCACCATCTCATCTTGTAGCCTCCAGGCAGTGACAGCACACCCCCTCTGTCTTCTGCAAACTAGTCATTACACACCCCAAAATTCACCTTCTCCCTCGGCGGGATGTGTGTGTGTGTGTGCAAACTTGGAACCACACAAATGGGCAAATGGTTTGAGTCATTAACCATTAGCAGCCCAGTCTCTCACAACAGAGAATAAAATTCTTTGACAAGAAAAGTAGATAGATAATTAAGGTTCTTTGCTTGGGCAACAACTGAACAAGAACTTTAGAAATTAGGAGCGTAAAGAGGTGGACATATAAATTCAAGTAGTAAAGTCTTTTCTGAATTAATTTTACTGTCTTTTGAAAGTCAAAGCTCCTTTGAATAAACTCTTAGGTAGACTCTTTGATTTAAACTGGTTTTTCCATCCCAACACAGTCTGCATATACCATTGTCTCTTTACTTCTCCTTTCATTCATATAGCTTACTCATTTTTTTTTATTTTTCTGAAGTATTTTCTTGAAATTTAAAGGTGGTTCTAAGATAAAATACAATTCTTTTTAAAAAGACTACACTAAGAAATCAATAAATAAGAATTAATTAAATTTACCCTTCATACGTATATGCTATGAATTTTAGTTATATTTGCCTATTTTTAAGTACAAAAGAATTAGCAATTGTAAGGATAATAAAAAGACCTATAAGGAACAGTTCCTTCCATCTTCATGCAGGTGACTAAAACTGGTTGGCTGAATCACACTTAAAAATGCCTATGCTTCTTTATTTAGCATCAAGATACCTGGAAATAAAACTCTATGGCTGAAGACAAGCACGGTGAGCAATAAGCAAAACTCAAGAAAGAGAATGTCAAAGAAAACCTTAAACTTTAAACTTTTATTTCTGATCTTTAGGAATCTCAAAATAGCTTGAGGAGAATTATTGAGACATACATGCCAAATTGCATGCTGATAAAGCAGAAAGACATTCAAAGTAAATTTGAATTAAGACTTAACAGAGCTGAATTAAATAGGCTTCTTTTTTTATAAGGTTAAAATACATCTTTATAAATGAGTAAGATTCCTATTTAATATTTTCATTATGAGTTTCTTCTTTCAGCCACAGTTTATCTTATTGCCCTTATCTAAAAAATGCATTGCTAGGCCTTGGTTCATTATCTACATACCAATTAATTCCTTTTTTGCTTCATTTATTCTTTTTTCCTCTTGACTTCTGCCTCAGTAAATTATCTCTTCCATGTAAAACAGGTGAACAGAAAGTGAAAAAGACTTGGGTATGGCAACAAATCAAATTAGTTGCCTGAAATTCTTTAAAGCCTTGCAGACAACATCTTCCTTTCTGCATTGACAAATGCCCCGGGATAAAGGTCAAAGGTCATTAGATTTTTGATGTTAAGTCTCAAATGGATAGGAAAATATGCTACACCTCTGGCATCCAATCATATTTAAATTAAACTGTTGCCATTCTGATTTTGATTACTTAATGTATGATGACATGTTGTAATTATTCATTACTGGAGCACATGATATGCCAATAATGTTATATAATAGCAAGATACATAATTACCCAAGTGCTTTAGATTTTTTAGAATTGTTTTTTTTTTTTACATGAATGAATGTATCAGCTCAATTCATACAATTACACTGATTTGGGATTGAATATTTAAGTGCTTTTTATGGTTTTATAAAAGCCATCTAACTAAAGTCCTTTCAGTAAAAATTTGAAATCCTGACAAAATTAGCCTGTTACTATTTTTGCATCACAACCTAATGATCATGAGAAAATAGCAAGAGCCTTTCTGTTACTTGGATTATTTAAAAGCATCAGAAAGAAAAGTATCAGATGGTCCAATATCTTGCTTTTTCACATCATAATTCTAGCATTATTTCTCAGCAGTTCATTAAAATTTAATTCATCTGCTTTTAAGTATTTCTTACAGGATTCTTTCAAAGATTTTAACAAAAACAGATGTTAAGTGGACCTTAACATGCTCCTGAAAGGGATGGCTGCCTGTGGATTGCACATTTCTCTCAGTTTACTTTTGATAGACCTTTGACACTCAATCCAAATAAAGTTTCTTAGTTAGGTGAAAATAATTTGCAAGTTAATTAGATGCTAATTTATATACCCCACCATCAGTTAGGAAAGAAACAAACTACTGAGCTTTTTCAACATGTCAAGCAAATGTATTGGTCTAGAAGCAGAGTCTATAAAGAAGTTAAATTCACTGCTTTTCATCAACAGATTTATCTTGTTCAGGAATAGGCTCAATCACTCCAATCTATTGACTTCCACTTAAACAAGTATCCTCATTCTTTATTGAGCAATAAACCACCAAAACAATGGAAGCCTACCTTGCTTTCTAGTACTGTTTCATTTGGGTCGTGCTGAGAAGAGACCCAATTATCTATCTTTGAATGCAATTTAATAAAAAAGAGGAGATTTGAAGTGATTATATATATTGAATTCTATATAGTTTAGTTCTACAAGCAGTTGGAAGCTGATTATATTTCTTCAAGTCTCTGTCTTCTATTTTTTCAGTTTTATTTACAGATTTTCTTCTGCTGCAAGTTAACATATTTTGGAGAACACTGTAAAGATGCAGGACAGTAAGCTGGTTTATTCCTAGAAACAGTATATATGCATGTTCTAAATCATAAATCCATTTACTAATACTAAATACAAGAGAAGCATCTAAAAATACTTCTAGTTCAGACTAAGTGGCAAGTTAGGTAACCAAGGAAAATTAAACAAGCCCTTTAAAAATTCCAGCTATGGTGGCTACTTATATTACCAGTGTAATATTTTCATGAATATTCTCTTGTACAAATTTAAACAAAAGCTAAAACAAGTAGGTTTTCATCACTATTAGTGACTTTTTAGTCACTTTAAGTGACTATTAGTCATCTGATTGTTAGATAACTGCTGTTACAGTTAAAGAGGCCTAATAAAGCTCCAGGCAGGTCAAGCTCAGATAAATCCTGTAAACCTTGAGGCCTCTGGGGTTATCTCAGCATACAGGCTCTTACAAGCAATAGCAGCACCATACTTCCAAGGCTGCAGGGGTATATGCAGTATTCCCTTGGAAGGAACAAGTATACGACCTTACAAATTTTACCCTAAGTGGATCAAAACACTCCAACACATGAATTTAGTGGCATACTTTCTCATGGATCCTTTTAACCTTTAATTTATTTTAACTAAGGTTAAGGTTAATGTATTCAGAAGCTGATGGTAATGTCCTTGTAGATGTTAGAACTGAAAAACACCGTAAGTCCACCAATGCAGTCATCATTTCTTTATCATCTAAATTTGACTTGATATCAAATAACAAGTGCTGATAGAGTACTTATGGCTCAAAAAAGATCTAGTAGAACTTTAAAAGACTGAGAAAAATAAAATAGGTCATTCCACACAAGGAGTGAATAAACAAGCTAGTCTGGTAAGGAGGCAAAATAAGGGAAAAATAATTGTGATCTATAAAAATCATTACAATAATAATTTTATGGGGTTTTTTTTGGCTGTCTTTTCAAATATAAGAATAATTGCTAAACACTACCTGAAAGAAGTAGGAAGCAGGCTGAAGCCAGAAAAATGAAATTATTTTATGAAATAATATGTAAAGGTCATCTATGGAGCAGTTTGTCATGTTGTTTCTGCTGGTTTGGTCAGGGTGAACCTGGGACAAACAATAGAAAAGAAATACACTGGGGGCTCCAAAATACCCTAAATAACACAAAACTCAGGTCTTGTTATTGAAGTTTATTCTTTTCCCTCAGCACAATTTCTACAGCAGTTGGAGACAGGAGAATACTGAAGGAGGCTGGTTTCTCCTCTTACCAGGTAAGACAGACTTTGTTTTGTGTTTTGTGTTTTGTTCCAGTGTTTCTAGTAGCTTGCTCTAGGTTGTGTCCTGCTTAACATAAGAATTGTTATGAGACTGAGGTATGTAGGTAATGCATCCTTCGTTTTTGGGTTTTGTTTGAAGGTCAAACACCCGCAAGCATTTTTACACCAAAAATGTATTAACCTAAAGCTTAAAATGACCATCACAGTAGTGGATATTTTCAGTCCAACTGTGAATATACTAATAAAATATGTTGTTGATTTGGTTTTTTTATCCATTAATTTCAATACAATTTCAAATTATTTAAATTTGGCACCAAAAAGGAGGGGAGAGTTTATTAAATAAACTTGAAATAAGGTGGGGGAAAAAAAGATAAATATATGTGCACTGACATTGAATGAAAATCTTTTCTATGGATTTTAATAACTACCTCAAGAGAGGGTTTACTACAGCTGGGTGTCAGGAGGTTATCAGTGAATTTAACTGTTGCTATTTAGTTTTCAGGTGTTGAACTGCATATGCCTCATTCATGTCATACACAGCTCTTAGCAGTGATACCAGTGGGCATTTTACAGACAGCATAAAGCTGTATATGATATAGAGATTCACATTGTGCATAAGACGTCTATCACATGTAGCAGAAAAAGAAGCTGGTGTCAAGGGCTTGCACACACAAGAAGCATAATATGCTTATTTGTATGCTGAGATCCAAACAGACTCTTTTCCTGGCTGACAGTTATTTCCTTACAGTCCTGATGGGGATCCAGACTTAAGAGGTAACTAAACAGATGCATCTATGATGAAGATGGTTTGGTATTAAAAATTTTCAGTGAGAACATCTCTGAAGTAGACATACTTGTCTCATGTGCCTGAGGGAAGTCTGACAATTTAGAACTTTTATTTTCCTTTCCCCTGTCATTCCACTTACTTTCCATTTTCTCTCTCCCTTCTCTCCTCTCACCCTCTCTGTCTCCTGAGAAAAAAGGAGGGTTTTTTTTATAAATATGGGTAAGAATACACTCCTTTAGAAGGAAAACAACTAGACCTGTGTGGAGGATGCTACTTTTTTTTCCCCCAAAGGACATTAAAATGTTTTTAAAAGAAACATTCAATTATGTACTGTTAAAGGAAAAAATATTTTCATTTTTTAGAAGTATCTATCTCATTTTATCAGTCTCACAGTCTACAATACTCTGCGTCTATGTGAACATTGCTATGATGTTATTTTGCTAAACATATTTATAGAACTGAGGAAATATTTTTGTAATTTATTTTAATAGGGTTGAGATAAAAATATGGAGCAAATCTAAATATCAACTTTGATCTTCGAATAGAAAGGTCTAACATTCAAAGCAGATACATCTGATATCTGCACATGATTTTCTGTGCTTTAATTTCCTGATATATTTCTCTTCAAAGGCAGAAGGCTATTTTCATCTTATTTCAACTTATTAGAAAACTGAAGTGTACAACAGGCAAAATATTTTTCTAGCACACTTCTTTCTAGCTCTTCTTTCGAAGAAATTCTGGAAACTATATGTAACTTTTGCAACTTTCTTCTCTCCCCCCCCCCCCATTCATTTGCAACAACTTATTCCACATTACAGCTCTTCTACATATTTACCTCACTATAATGCATTCTAGAAATGTACATACTTTAAGTGTTATAGTCTGATGCTTTTTTTCTGTTACTTGAAGAATGGTGAATCTTCACACATCTAATAACACCTGAAAGGTAAATCAGCGATTTCAAGTTTAATAGCTGCTAAGTGCAAACTTTTACAAAAGGCAATTACTAGAGTTCAAAGTCTGCTCTTCTTGCTTCCAGTGAATCATAAGTTATTCATGACCTCTCTCTGTGACATGTTCATGCTAGTCATTTTGAGAAGATAATGCACTTTTATTCACATAATTTTCAGCTAACTTTGCTCTCACTTTGAGCCAGTCCTTTGAAGTCATAGGAACACTTCTATTAAACTTGTCATTGGATCGGGGCATCTGTGAGGAAAAATCAGGTAGAATAATACAAAGACAAATACACCCACACTGAGTATTTTTTATTACATAAAACAGAAAAGATTAGCTAAATTCACATGATCACTTCTGCCGTTGAAATAATTCCCTAGTATTGCAGCAAATTATAATTTTAATTACATGTTTATCACTGGTGTATTCTCTCTTAATTTCTTTCAGATTTCAAAGGTGATTTGTATAAAGCAAAATAAGAATCAATCTTTAATACCCTAATTTCAATTCTGTTAATTTACTAAATCAAATATCTGGATAAAATGTACAAAGCACTTTGATCTTCCCATACAAATCAAAACATTAATCTCCGTTCTTTGAGATAAAAATATTGCCACATTTCCCATACTGCAGAGGCATCAGAACAACAGAAATTGATTCTCCTTTCATGTAGGCTAGACATGTATTTTTTCTTTTCATTAAAGAGAAATCCCAAGACACCTAAACTTCTGACTTATGTTCCCCAAATAAGGGATTAATTTGCATGGTCTAAATGAAGCTTTGGGGGATGAAATGCGCAAAAGATGCAAAATGATGATAGATTGCTGAAACTAGTTTAGCCTGAAACATTTGTTAACAGTGAGATAGATGTGAGAAGGGGTGCATGGAAATTATCAGGAAATAGCGACATGATAGGACATCCAAAAATGAAGGCATGTGAAGCATGTTAGAGGGAGTACATAAATCTCCAGGAAGGAGCAACAGAAAAAAGAGTCATGGAAATATTGGCAGAAATTTAAAGAGGAAGACTATATAAATATGCTTAGTCCCCCACCAACACCCTTATGTTAACAATTGCTACCCACGGTTAACAATTAAAGAGTCAACGGGAAGTGAGGAAGAAGTGTGCATTATCTGTTTCATGACTCTTCTAACATCTCTTCCAAAAAGTTTTGGAAGACAAAACAGCTGCATACAGGAAAGCAGCTGACTGCTAGGCTTTATAATCTAAAACAAGATGGTCATCAGCATACATTTAGCAACTTCTGTTTTTATATTAGAGTATGAATGTTAGCTGTTTCTTGAAGAGAAATGAACCAACACATAGCAAAGCTTATATATTCAAAAAGGTAGAGAGAAATGCAGTTAATTAGAACTTAAAAGCAGTTAATATAACCAATCCTATTATGGAGCAATATTCTCCAACTAAAATGGCTAACTAAGGTAAATTTTGCTATTTATTGCTCTAGAAAACATCAGAAATCCATTACGGTCCTTGCATACTCTTAAAAACTCCTGCTTGGACCCCATCCTCTGAGTTCTTCATTCCAGACCCCATCTCAGAAAACTGGCCAGCTTACTGGCAAAGATTTTCTTGGCCTTTTCAGACAAGTGGATCCCATGATTCCCTAACAGGCTGCAATCATTTTTACAACTTTAATGAAAATTTCATATTGTTTCGGAACTTGTGGATTCATATCAGTTGGAAACGCCTCTTAATATCATCAAGTCCATCCATTAACCTAGCATTGCCAAGTCCACTACTAAACCACATCCCTAAGCATCACATCTATTTTTTAAATGCTTCCAGGGATGGTGGCTTAACAGCTTCCCTGGATACCTTTTCCCTGGGAACAGGAACTCTTTCAGTGAAGAAATTTTCCCTGATATCCAATTTAAACCTCTCCTGGCAATGCCTTGAAGTGCCTACCTGAAAACAGAGGCTAGACATGATTAAGAGAATAAAAGAAGGTATTTCTTTGAAGGGCCTTCAAAGGTACACCTTGGGAGTCAAAAGCCTCCGAGGGGTTACAACCAAGATGGACGCTGGGTCATGGGTTTTTCACACTTTGTAAGTTTGGCCCATTTGCATATCAGGGTTAATTCTGCAATTGTAATTTCAGGTAGTCATGTAATTATCCCTAGTTTGCTCCCTCTGTCAGAAGCTTTAGTTTACATATTTTGGGGCCTGGGAAAACAAGGTGTCCTTGAGTTCAGGCCCAAAGAGGATTTGTTATGGCTAATGAGGATGAGAGGACAGTAGCTAGCAGGCTATATGAAGTTTCAGAGTTACATACTAAGCAGTACGGGATTTGAAAAATATAAAAGCTAAAACCTAAGGCATCACTGCCACTACTTGAAGCTGTTTTCTTTTTTCCTATCACTTGTTACTTGGGAGAGGAGACCGACCTCCACCTCTTTAAGGTATAGAGAGCAATAAGGTCCCGCTGAGCCTCTCTTTCTTCAGACAAAATAACCCCAGCTTCCTTAGCTGCTCCTCATAAGAAGGAATTCTTCCTTTCTGAGGAAAATTGTGCCACACCAAGCATTTACGGAAATGCAAACATGCATTACTTCAGTAATGCTGCTTTCTTTTCATTTTCTCTATTCCTCTTCCTTCTCACTTTCCCTCCCTTTCTCATCTATGCAAAAATATTTGAATAATGTAGAAAAATATATGAATAATCCTAACAAATTTCAAGTATTACGTTTTGCTTCAACAGTCATCTTCAGATTCAAAAAACATGAAAATTAAATGTTCAAAAAGTATTTGATCTAGAGGACCTGGGCCTCAGTTTTGTTCTTTTCTGAATATAATGTTACTTTCATAATTCAAGGGAGAGAGAGAGAAAGGAAAAAGGAGAAGTGGAGAGTGATATGAGGAAGGGGGGTGAGAAGGAGAGAGTAGAGAGGGAGAAGAAATGGGAGAAGGAGAGCGAAGGAACCAACAGAAATTCATTATCCTATCTGAAATATTCTACAAGTACTCTCCAGTTACTTCTTTTCTTTCCTTTAAATTTTCTTCATGTTCCTTACATACATACATGTGTAACAGATCAAGACCACAACCAATGGTCACGATCGCTTCAACCAATGGACATTGGAATTGCAACAGTCAAGTCTTGGCCTTGGATCCATGAGTGGTGATACTTTTCTACTCTTATCCTTTCTTTCTCTTTCTTTCTTTTCCTCATGCATTTTTGGAAGTGCTCTTTTCATGCTTTTATATTGCATATATATATATATATATATATATAAGCACAGATAATTCAGTATAATTTCGCTCCAATCCACTCCAAGGGATCGATTAACAAGAACCTGGGTTACCCTTGTCTTCACGGGCCTGTTGTAAGAACCTCTGTGGCACTTTATTGAATAGCTACCCTGTCCTTGCTTGTAACTCATCTGGAGAGATGAAAGCTGACTTCTACATCTGTTTATGCTGCTCCAGACATGCCTCCACATTTCAGCAAGCAAATCCCTGGTGTAAGGATCTGCTTCAAAAAGCATATATCAACCCCCTCACCTCTCATTTGGGTGATCCATTATGTACTTGAAGTGTCATGTGTTCTACAAATGCGACATATCGGTGCTAGTGGCACACAGGATTTTGGAAGATGAAAGCAAAAACACTAAGCAGAGAGCAGAGTGATGAAGAATGATAATGTACATTAGTGATTGCATTTCTATGCTAAAGTAAGCCTCTCCTGGGCTAACTTGTTATGCAGATATTTCCCCTTTGGCTGACAGAGTACATCTGTTTTTGTTAGTCTCCTTGTTGTGCACAGCATATTTTACAAACCAAGCAATTAGAAAGGAGAATTTTGTCTTGATGTGCTGATGCTGTGATGACTTGCTATTGGAATAAGATATTTTGCAATCAATAGTTAATTCTAAAATTATACCCAAGAAAAACAAACACATATTCCCTCTCTGCATGTAATTAGTATGAGTCTTGTATTTTTCAACAGGGAAAGGAAAGACACCCTCCATAATACGCATTCTAATTACAAATTAATCCAATAGCTGAGAAAAATTTAAGTATGCAAAATGAGGTCACCCTTGATAACAAGGTTATTTTTCTTGAAGCTGTTATTTGTAAACCTCCTTTTGCCTAAGGGTATTGTAGTGAGCGTGTTAAAGAATGATTGTTTTAACTTCTGCTTGTTAAAGAGAGTATAAACTTTAAATTCATAAACAGACCTCACTTCATTTATTCCTGCCTTTTTCACTACAATTATGTTCCTATAATTTTGTCTGGGGCTAGTCTGTATGACCATTTGAAAGATGGTCTAAAAGTCAGCACCCTTTCTATACAGCCAAGTAAAGCTATTTGATGAAGTGTAACCCTCAATTTTACTGGTAGCTCTCCTACTGGTGGAGCTGGTAGGATTTTGATTCTTACTCCTGGCTTTTCAAATAGTTCAGGTTTGACTCATTTAACTCATTTTACATTTTGGGAAATGATTTTGTAGCTTAAGGTAAAAAAGATTTTATAATTTTTATTGTAGTATCTCTTTTTTTTTCTTCTAAGTGATCAGAAAATATTGTGGCTGTTACAACAATTGTGGACTCGATCCCACTACACTGCCAGATATGAAATGTGATTGATAACTGTCTTCGAGTTCAAGATGCAATTTTCTGATTATGGAAAGGACTGGTAAGAGATTTTAGACAGACTTTTCATGTCTGTAGACTAAAATAATATGTATTAATCAAAACCTTATTATGGTCATTAGAAAAATACTTTTGATGACACACTTCCTTTCATTGTCAGACAGACATTTCTCCAAGCGAGGCAAATTTCTGCCTAATTCTGTTGGTTAACTTTAGTGTCTAGAAACCTAACTGGTATATTTGGATTCTTATCAGTTAAAAGTCATGTCTTTCTAGGTGGCTAATAGCAAGTAATACCTCACTAGTATTCAAAGTACTGTTTATTCATTAAATATATTCAGTTGTCAAAATAGTGACTGTTCCTGGGTATTACATGAGAAATATTGCATTTATCAATTTAAATATTTGGTCAAAAATTGAACAGAGTGTATAAAACTGGTATAAAATTGTATAAAAATTGTATAAAAGTGTAAGAACTGTATAAAATTGAATAAAGCACATCAAACTAGTTGGGATGGAACCAGGCAATGTAAGAAATAACAATAAAAAAGTAAGCTTCCTTGTTAAGATAATTCAGATTTATTATTGCTGTATACTACGCTAATTTGCCATATCTGCTGACATGTGTACCATTAATTATGTTATCAAAGTGAAGTAACTGGACCCAGGCAGAAAATCTGCAAGTTCATCTACTAATGACTTGTATCTTATAAATACAAAAGAAAGCAATGTTTCTCCAACATATTGCAAATATTTCACAAATAATTGCACAGGACAAACCTGCTTAAGCAAGACATCTATATTTCTGACATAAAAGCTTTCTTTTTTCAGTTCTGCCCTAAATGGATATACAAATACGCATTTGGATTAGACTATAAGAGGTTGCCTCTTAGCTGCTTAGACAGACACAGATGGATACACAGAAGAATCATTATTCAACTGAAGTAACCAAGTTTTTGTCTTTGCAAAAGCTATTCTTACATTGTAAAATTGCTTCAGAGTAAACAGGCATTCTAAAGCTGAATAATATTTTAAAGAACAACATGGAAAAATGGAAAAAGTTACTTGAGAAGTTTATTCAGGTGCTAGATTACTGGAATATACACACTAGGCAAAATGTTACTGTAATAAGGCTATGGGAAATCCTGCAGTGGATTTCACTGTGAATTATTGAACATACTGAAGACAGCTGTACAGGAATTAAACTCTACAGGTTTTGTTCCATGTATTTGTCCTCATTGACTGAAACAGGTACACAGCACCTTAGAGTCACTACTGTTGGGTAAATAAATACCTGCACTGAAATCATGTGGATGAATCTTCATGTTTTTCTCATAAGAATCTGAATTATTTGGCTGATATTTGCCAAACTGGACAGAAAGTATGAGGGTTCAAACAGTCACCATTACATTATAGTTATAACATATATATATATATAACATTGCTATTATTATTAATATTACCGTCCAGAGGGACTGGACAAGCTCAAGAATTGGGTTCATGTGAACCTCGTGAGGTTCAACAAGGCCAACTGCAAGGTTCTTCATGTGGACCAGGGCAATCTCTAGTGTCAATATAGGAAGGATAATGAAAGAACTGAGAACACCCTTGCCAAGGACTTGGGGGTTCAGGTGAATGACAAATTGGACATGAGCAGGCCATATGAGCCCAGAAGCCCAACTGTATCCTGGGCTGCATCAACAGACACATGGCCAGCAAGTCAAGAGAGATGATTCTGCTCCACTGTTCCCCTCTGGTGAGACCCTACCTAAAGTACCATGTCCAGCTCTGAGATACAGCTCCGCACAGGAAAGATATTGACCTGTTGGAGCAGTTCTAGAGGAGGGCCACAAAAATGATCAGAGTATTGGAAAACTCTCCTATGAAGAAGGTCTGAGAGAGTTGGGGTTGTTTAGGAGAACAGAAGGCTCCAGGGAGAGCTCACTGTGGCCTTTCAATACCAAAAGGGATCTTATAAGGAAAACGGGAACAGACTTTTTAGCACGGCCCATTGCAACAGGACAAAGGGTGATCACAGAATCATAAAATGGTTTGGTTTGGAAAGGAACTTAAGATAACCTAGTTCAAAACTGCCTGCCATGGGCAGGAACACCTTTCATTAGGCCAGGCTGGTCAAAGCCCTATCCAACCTGATCTTGACCACTTCCAGGGACTGGGTGTCCACAGTTTTTCTGGAAAACCTGTTGTGGTGCCACCCCACCCTCACAGTAAAAAATTTCTTCCTAATACTACTGCAAACCTACTGAATGGACTGAACCTGACACCTGGATGAACCCCAAGAGGGAGCCATAGCTTTGTCTGCAGTCTCTGACCCCATCTCCACCCCTGTTACTGGCCCTGTGTCTCGATTTTGGAGACAAAATTTTAGGAGGAAACGCTCTGGAATGAGCACCTGCTCCAAAGGGAAAGGGCCTCCCCCTTTCCTCCGCCAATGAGACAAATTAATAACAGCAGGTGAAAGTGAAAAAACCAAACTGTTTATTAATGCAGAACAAAACAGGAAAAAAAAAGGAAAGCGGGGGGGTGTGCCCGCAAGGAACCAAAAAGGTTGGAGTAAAACTGTCAGATGTTAACCCCAGAAATTTATCCTATACCCACACACCTACACATCCACCCACAGCAGAACAGGAAAACTCAAAATACAATAAATTCCTGGAGACAGAAAATAAACAGGCTGGCAACTGGTCCCCTCAGTCTCCAGGAAGGGGAAGAGCTGTCCACACAGCAGCCTGGAGAAGGGCAGATGGGAAGAAACCTGTTGCTTCTCCAGCGCCGGTCCTCCTCCTCACAGCCGGTAAAACGGGAGAACAGATGCAAAAACCTATTGCTTCTCTGGTGCCGGTCCTCCTCCTCACAGCAAGTGAAGCTGGTGGATTTCTGTGTCCCTTCGCTCACCGGTTTGACCTTCCTCGGGGTTCAGACCAGCCAGGGCCACCCCACAGGCTCCCCGGGCTGGAGAGAAGGGAAGGAAGGCAGGGAGGCCAGGGAGATGGAAGGAAAACAAAAAACCCCAAAACCAATTTCCAAGCTAGTGGGAATGAAAAACCACCAAAGGAGCAGTGCAGCGCCCCCTGTGCATTCACTCCAGAGCACGGCCGAGACCATTGGAGCCAGAGCCGTTGGGCAGAGCCATTAAACCGACCCGCACCCGGGGCCCCGCGGCTCCAGCCCGGCCCCCCAGGTCCATCTTAAAGATACAGCAGCCTTGAGCATTAAACAGACGGTTAAGGAATAAAGCAGCCTCATAACATCACCCCAGGACACCCTGTGTCTGTCGGCTCCCATTAGGAATCCCCTGGGTAGGTCCCACACCAGAAGTTTCAGTGGCTCAGTGGCACCCTGTTGTACTCAGACACGAAAGAACCACGCAGACACCATTCTGTCAGGATAGGAGCCAGAGCCAAAGAGAGGACCGAAGAAGGGCCAAAGAAAGACAAAGAAGGGGGCCCGGCTCTTTATTTAGTCAGTTAGAGACAATTCTTTTAGAGACAACCATGGATTGGAGGATGGGGTTACCACCTCTCAATCACACTGGTCAGACCAAAAATCTATCATATTTCTCCGCCTTACAAAAAGGAATGATAATAATAAAGACCGGTAGGTAAACATGCCTTGTGTTTACAGAAAATTCATGAGAAACTCTATTACAGGAATGAGAACATAGAAAGACTGCAAAACTCAGGGCGACAGCACCCCGCACCCTGGGCCTCTCATGGGGCAGCCCAGCTCCTGCTGACAGAAGACTGTATGTAACCACAGTACGGAGGTAACAGGAGGGAGCCCCACTGAGATGGAAATATTGAAGTGAGAATAACGGAACAATAGAAGACTTTCACAAAGCAATTTGCTCCATGGGAAACTTGAACAGAATTTTTTAGTGGGTGAGATGGCATTCCAACCCCTTTGGGTACCAAAAGTCTGAAAATAAGCTGCTGTAGTGTGTTCATCACCTTACTCACCGAAAGAAAGATAAATCATAGACTTGTCAAGGCATAAAATGAGAGTTCCTCTAGATTAAGAATTTTCTCTGTATCTGGAAAAAAAGCTAAAAGACATCTGTAGACACTAAAGGATGCATGAAGAAAGAGATACTGTTGCTCTTAGAGGGAGAAAACATAAGAAAATATTTTAGTAGTATTAATAGAGAAGAGAATGATAACTACTATATAAAAGTGTGAAAAAATGAAAATATCATACTGAGGAGATAGGCAGAGCTGAAGAGAAAAATAGAAAAATACCGGAATTGTGGATTCATCTTTACTGAGGTATTGCAACAAGAATATCTTTATAATATCACATCACACAGTCTGCCAATGTACATCTCTTAACAGTGCACACACCAAAAAATGAATGTTTTAACTCATGCTGGTCAGAGTGATTTGAGAACATATTCTTATTTGAAAATACTAAGAGTTACCTTCGACATACATTTCTGACAAATAAAAAAATTTAGGAAATCTCCTTCAATTAGAACTGTCTTATAGCATGTTTGTATTTGAAGTGTTGCAGAAAAATGATGCTAATAATGCAATGACTTTGTATTTCCTTGAGAGAAAAAGATTGCACCAACATAGATTTTGTAATAAGTATGAGAGAGCAAATTGTTCTTACACTGTAGTATCATTAATATGGAGATTGGTGATCTCTGTGATTAAGGTTGCCTCCATGTTTCCTGATAAAGCTTTATTTTAGTATTGTTCAGACTTTACCCTTGAAAATCGCTTTGTCTTGGTAATAGCCAGCTACAATCTAATTGCAAAGGACAAGGGCTTTTTTAGGTTTGAAGAAAATATGGAAAATTCATATGTTTTATATTTTCATTGTAAAATGACTATTTGAAATGTTGTTTAAAAAATGTGTAACTTCAGTTTATCATAGGTAAAGTAGCTTCTTACAAGTCCTTTGTTATTATTTAATACACATCTCTCGTTGTAGACTTATGTGGGATCTGTTTGTTCCACAGTTATGCAATGGTTCTTTTTTTTCTCAGTAGAAATAGAAGTAAATAAAAAAGTAAAGAAGACATAAAAAATTAGTGGTATTTGCCATTCTACTTAAAAATTAAGAAATAAAAAATTTCTTATTGGAATGGTCTGGCGCTGTGGGTGTGGTTAAAGTCTGCTGAAAACATATAGGAAAGCTATAAAATATACTTGCAATTAAAAAGAATAAGGTAATTAATAAAAATATTATTGTCATGTTGAAGAGCTTCGTATCTTATCCCAGTTCTCTGATGCCAGATTTCTTCACAGAAACATAATAAAGGTTTGGTTTTGTTTTGTTTTTTTCTGTACTAAAAAGATCAAAATCTTATAGAACATACATGTTCTCATATTTTACATGTTTACACACACCCACACCTAAGAGACTTACATGTGAACTGCTCAGGAGAACAGCTATCTTATACAACACAAAGTATTGTAAGCAATTTTTCTCTCTGCAACATTTTAAATGAAGAACCCTGCTGAATAAGATCCATTAAGCATCCATACACTTGGTATGTAATCAAAAAAATGAAAGTAAAACCCCAACATTCCACCTCTCCAAGGAAATCCAAAGGAGAAAGAGCTTCAAGAGAGTATCCTGTTAACATAAAGTGGAAAGAAGGAGAACTAAATAAAAAAATAACAATACTGATGTTCTGTTATGTATGAGAGAAAATTCTTGTAAGATAATGTTTTTTGGATTATCAAACTATAGGTAACTCTCCCTGGGGTAAGTGTTCATTCTAAAGTAAGGCTCAAACTTCCAGGTTTAGCACAAATTGCAGCCCAGAAAGTAGAAGAAGAGCTCATTAGACTTAGTGTAAAGAAGGGATAAAAGCAGCTGTTTAATATTTTTTTAACAAGTAGGAGACAGGAGAAGCTGTTTGAGAATCCCCCATCCACTGTAGAGTGGAGTCAAATGTCTGTACTAGAAATAACCTTTCTTGTAGGTGGTAGGTGACATACTGGACCTTAGCAGTGCTCCTGTGATTAGCCATAAGATCGAGCAGTGTGAGCAGCTCTTGGCATGACTGGAGAGCAGAGCTTGGGGCAATCACCAGCAACAGCAACAGGCAGAACAAAAAATGTCAAGGAACATAGCAAAGCTTAAAAGGATGACCAGCAAAAGAAGCAGAAAGAAACAATACATTGCACCATTTGGTAGAACCAAATTACATGATTACATGAGGTCCTTTTTTTGCTAAGATTAAGCTTTGGATGATTTATTATTATTATTATTATTATTATTATTATTATTATTATTATTAAGCTTTGGATGATTTATTATTATTATTATTATTACTACTACTACTACTACTACTATTATATTTGCTGTTGTTTTTTGTTTATTGCAACAAGGTGACAAACTGAGAAGCTACCCCATTTTCAGAAAAAGAAGCTAACTGTAGTTATTTTAGACATTGTACTCTAATTTGTTCCATTATATTATTCATGTTTTCTTTCTTTAAAACACTTCACTTGGGTAAAGTTCCCATCCAAACCTTGTGAAAATTAGACCAAAATTCTTAATGATCAGGTCATGCTTATGAGTGAAGAAATTTTTGTTATTTTTCTCATGTTTTTGGATGTAAAATTGAGCCAGTGTTTTAAAACTGGACCTGGGTGATGGTATTAGCTTTGAATTTTTGGCAGAGTGGTCACCTAATGAAGACCCACAGCCACAAATCTGAACTGCAAAGTCATGAAAATAGTCCAGTGAGGTGATTAGCTCATAGTAAGTGCACAGCTAAATTTATGGATGACTACTGAGCAGTGAGAAATTAATCTGGTATTAAGGATTCAAGTGCAATACCAATGTACACGTTGAAGACAGTCATAGGTCCATCATGTTATAAAAGGAAACTTGTTATCTTAGGTCCCACAGTGGCAAGTCTATACTACACTTCATAATCTACCTCAGAACTCAAAAGTAAACCTGAGCTTGATTTAACTCATATACCCAAAGCAAACCTGAGCTTGAGCTACATCTCCCCATGGAAGAAAAAATACTTCTCAACTAAAATTGTGACTTACTTGTGACATGAAGTCTTTTTCTGTCATTTGAGGGTGCTGTGCAACACTTCCTGTTTTAAAGAACATTCTTTAAGTATATTTTAATGTGGAGAACTTTTTTGTCCAAAATTCAGTGTTATCTATGAAAATTTGTTTTTCTGGAAATCCAATTATCTTTAAATAAAACTTGTCAAAATAATTTTAATTTCTGGGTTTTTTTTAAAAAATGGTCCCCATTCTATTGCTTAAACACAAATACTATCTAAGAAAATAATGTAATGTAGAGACCATGGGACACATTTCAATGGAAAGACAGTTCAGGTCTTGTCTTAGTCAAAATATTAGTACAGTCATCTATTTAGGAAAGGCACCAAGAATAGATTTGCACCTCCTTTCGCATCACTGAACTGAACTTCAAAGTTGCTTTAGTTAATGCTTCTTCTGCTTTTTTGCATAGGTAGGCATTTTTTTTGCTTACTTCTTTGTTGTTTTTTACTCAACCCTCTCATGTCTCTAGCTCTCCTTTAGGCTGCTTTAATTTTGGAATTATATTTCACAGCTACCATAACAACACACTCTTTAGCATACAAATTCTTTGTTGAACCTGACATTGTAATTGAATTTAAATATGGGATTGCTTTCCAAAAATAAAACATCTAAGCTCAAAAGATATTGTGCTTGAAGATATGAAGTACTTTGAGGTGTGATTTTCTGTTTTTTTATAAATATAGCTTTGATTTCCTCACATTGGTTACTGCAAAAAAATGCTGGACATAATATGCTTCAGTATTGTGTCAAGGTGACAACACGATCTATTACCACCACCTTCCCTTCTCTTCCAAACTCCTGACTGGATAGTTGTGAAGATAAATTGTTTGTGAAGTGCTGACATAACTTAGTGGGAATTGCTATAGGAAAGTCCGTAACAAAATCAATAACACTGCCCTCAGGGTAGCACTTAAATGGTGTGCAATAATTTGGCTTGAGGCCCTACCTTGAGCAATGAGAATCAAACAAAAATATTGAGTGTCTGTGCATTAAGTGAGAACCATCTATTCTGTCCAGGCAATGAGGAAGGGCAAGGAACAGAACAACCCGATCTTCTGTTTAGAAATGACACTGTCTTTTATTTTAAAAAGAGTGTATTGCATAGCATGTAAGCTAAGGATTATAGACAGGGGAAAAAAAAAGAAAGCAGAATTATGCAAATATATACATGCATCTGCAGAAAGTTGTTAAATTAAGGTTATCAGCCGTTTTACTTCTCACTTCTTCATAGCTTTTTATTAATTTCTCTTTTATATTGCTCTTTTTAAGATGACCTGAAGTAATGATTCTCTTTTTGTTTACATTGAACTTAAATCGAACTGTGGAGAATTTGACTGTAGTGATTGCCAAAGATTCCCTAAACTGGGTATCTAGGGAGTCAGAACTGGATGACTTGCCATGACAAAAATTTGTACTTCTCCATACAGACAATTCTATAGAATGCCAAGATACAATAAGCAGAGGGCTGACCAGCTCCATGCAGGCTTTAACGTGCCTTCTGGACCATGCTCCACTCAGCAGCACAGAATTGTTGTCATGATGATGGATTTGGTATCCAAAATCAATTCCTTCCTTAATTTTTCCTTTAGGGAAAATTATGTATACAGTTGTTTAGTACTGTGTACTATTTATTTTCAAGCACCCTTTCCGAGAGTATTTGAACAAAAATACTCTCTGAAAGGGTATGAAACTTTGCAGGAGGCTTGGTGAATGCTATTATAATTCTTGGATTACCAGTTTGTTCCACAGTCTTAGCTAAACCAGTGTTGTCCTTGTTCTAGACATCTAACTCTGAATTAGTTAATCAACTAATTCCTTCTGTAGTCAACAGAGGAAATAGAGTAGCTCTACAGGATAATTACTCTCATCCTGAAGTCAGCCAGATAAATCACCGGATGCTTACTGTTTTATCTTTCCAGTTGCTTTAAAACAAGAGTGTGGTGACCTGTCAGAGCTAGATGTTTATCTGTAGAATGTATTAAACATCTTGAGATGACTCCCACCTTGGTCTCCATTAATTGACACCACACGCTTTTTGACGAAGACTTTACATATCAAGCTGCCTGGTTCAGATTTTACAAGAGCATGAATTTGTATTTACAAAAATACGTTTTTAATAAAACAGCAGTTCTTTTATTTGAGTATTAAAATCTTACACAGTTTTCTGTAGATATAATTTTTTTTGGTTTCTACTCTAAAATATGTTCTGTATTATGATTACTTAGGGAATAGGCAAATGGTTTCAGTTTTAGTCCAACAGTTTTGTATTATGCATCTTTTAATGCATAGGGAATGTCTACCTTAGTTTTTCAGAATACAAATTATATCAGGTGTGTTCTTGAATTTATGGTGATCAAACACTTCACTTTAAATCCTTAAATTGAATATCTGTAAAACAAATAAAAAGTTATTATTAGAGATTTTTCTAGCAACACACAAAATGACATTTCTAAGTAAGATCAGGAGCTTTTCTCAGGAAATTGAAGGTAAATGTGGACTGTCAGTATAGGTTAAACTTATTCTATTAATTTAACTATTTTACAGCAGAAAGTAAATGCCAGGAAAAAAAATTATGCCCAAAACCCACAACACTTTGCATAGAGATTACTTCACTTGTCTGTAAGCTTTCCACTGAAAAAGAAAATGAACAAGTTGCTGTAGTTCATATATTTAAATCATATAAAAGGTAATCCCTTAGGAATATTGAGAATCACAACTATAATAAACTAATGCTTCAAGAGAGAATGAAGGTTTCAAGTGTAATGAGATTTTCTGTATCACTTTAGAAACTGAAGGACTTTCAACTAAGTCTTAGGCTTAGAGGACTAATATATGAAAGACAAGAAGAGCAAAATATGCAGATCTCAATGAAAAAAAATTGTTAGGAACTGCCATGGCAATTGACAAAAAGCATAGACAACTAAATTATTTATTATAAATACTATTAATTACAATTTTGCACTTTTTTTCTATCTATGAATTACTTGCAAACTATTGCTGAATCTGTGAATGTTTTTGTTGTTCATACGTATTTGCTTATGACCCATTCACAGCTGTTCACACTGATTAGTCACTATTTGTTATTTTTAGAGTATGATTGCTCATCTAATATGTATTGTTTTTGCTCTCAGATTGGTTCACACTGCACTATACTAAACAGTATAATAAAGAATAAGAGATAATGGTGAATTATGACTGCCATCCTGTGAATGAATTTTAGGCGAATAGTTATTCATACTAACTTCGAAAAGATATCCAGAATTTACAGACTTTTTTGGATGGCTAGTTGCAATCTGTGTAATCAGGAACAATGGAAAATAATGGCTCACACAGCACAATTAACTCACTGCTGTGTATTAGTGAGGATATTTCTATATTGTGATCTACATTATTTGACCAGCTGTTCCTACTCTGTTCATATGGGATCACAATGGCTCTCATAATCACCTATGTAGTATTCGTTACTTGGTTTTTAAAAGCTGCATTTTGCAGACAAAGAAGCTTGGTATAATAATAGGAAGAGCTCATTGCAACATGCTGACAGCTGGAGCTGGATGATAAATAAAGCAAAGATATTTTGAGTTAAGAAAAAGTTCTGAACATTGGAAGTTCTTCCATAAATGATTACCATAAAACCAACATGAACTCATACTCTAGCCACACAAGAAGAACGAGAAAAAGACTGAATGAGCAAGGAAAAACAGTAATTCTTTCAGCTAAAGGGATGGGATATAGCTGTTACAACCAACTGGAGAAACTTTTGTCATTACCAACTCTATCCCACTTAACCTCTGAATGAGTTAAGAAATGTGTCATGTCTGTAGAACTCCAGGCTAACATTTCAGCTGTGCTACCTCTGTACGTTTTAAAAGTAGATAATGTATGTCAGTCATTCCATAATGAAAGGCAAGACAGATAAGTATCTCATTCAGACAATTTAAGCTAAGACAAGATAAATGTTTTTATACTATCCTCTGAAGATGCCTATCTCTCTTCACTAGATACTGCAATATATTTGAACTTGCTGCATCACTTTTTGTATAGTTAAAATTAGTTTGGATTACTTACAACATAGACGCCAAAACTTCAGGGAACAACAAGATTCTTATTTCTCCCAGGCTATATTCTAAGGTGATGATTCTTTATTGAGTTCTCTGGGGTGAAGTAGGAGTGGAAACAAATTTTCTCAGTCTGAGAAATGCTTAACAACAAAATTTTTTCTTCGATTGTATGCATAAATTATATAACAAGCCTTTAGTATTAGGAACGGTTTGATTCTGAAATCTCAGAAACGTTAGTAAGTGGTTTCCTGGGTTGTTCTCCTTAATGTAGGTTTCCAAATTACATCTAAACATACTTGAGAATTCTAAATATTTTGCTTGATAGTACTGTGTATGTTTTTATAATAGTGATGGCAATAACATCACAGTTAGTTCCTTTTTCTAGCCATTGTTTGTATTAACCTTGCAATACATGTTCTTTCCCTTGGAGCTGATTTTATATTGTTATTTTTGATATTTAGCTGAAGTTCTCATCTCAGAGTCTGGAATGAGAATTACAGACAAATGTTGATGGGATGCATGGAAAAAATTCAGGTAGAATTCAGCTCATGGCTCAAGATAAAAAGATGGGAAGATTGGTTCCCAGTTACTACCCTAGACAAAACAGACTCAACTAGGAGAAGATGTAATGATTTATTGCCAATTAAAGTGGATTAGGATGATGAAAAACAAATTCTAAAAAATTAAAACAACTTCTTCCCCCAGCTCCTCAGTCTGAATATAATTCCTTCATTTTCCACTTCTCTACCTCTTCCCCTAACCTTCCAAGTGGCACCAGGAAATGGAGAATGGGGATTACTTTAAATTCATAACTGTTCTCTCTGCCACTCCTTCCTCTTCATGCCTTTCCTCTGCTTTACCATGGTACCTCTCCATGAGCTGCAGTTCCTGTCAGGAACCTCCTCCAGCTTGGCTTTTTCATCCACGGTTCCTTATACCATATCTATGTGCTGTAGGAAATACATCTCCACAGGCTACAGGGAAGAACCTGCTCCAGTGGGGCCTCATTCACAGGCTGTACGGGAATGTCTGCTCCAGCACCTGGTGCACCTCTTCCACCCCCTTAACTAACCTTAGTCTGTAGGGCTGATTCTCACAGTTTTTTCCCCCCTTATTCCTCTCTTAAGGAGGAATATGTTTCTCCTATTGGGTAAGGGAACCTCTCTTCTAAGAAAAAGCTGCTGTTTGTTGATGGGGGTTTTGCTTGCTGACTTTTAAAAAAACCACCTGTACTTATGTATAGCCATTCTCTTATCCTCTTTTTTTTTTTTCCCTAGAGATGAATTTTAGTTTTCCCCAAACAAAATAACAAATAATTTCTTGCCTAATCGATAAAGTGCCCAAAACTAGGTTGGATGGGGCTGTGAGCAGCTTGATCTAGGGAATGATGTCCCTGTCCATGGCAAGGGGGTTGGAACTAGGTGATCTTTAAGGTCCCTTCCAACCCAAACCATTCTATGGTTCTGTAATTTTATAACAAACTGCACAAGACAAAGTAGACAAAATTCTCTACTTATATTATTTGCAGAAACCAGATGACTTATGTAATAGCAAATAAAATACCCCACCTCCCTATTCTAAAATATAGAATTGAATGATAGGCATCATGGAAAAACAAAGTATTTTTTGTTAGCACTCATTATACAAAGCCAGCTTCTTATTTATGACAAATAATCAATAAGGCTCCTAGGCAATTCACTGCTACTAAGTTGAGGTATCCATCTGCTGTCTGATTTATTAAATATATTATGAAATACTTTCCTTGATCTAAAGTAATATACATTCAGTTTATAAAAGGACAGTTTATTTGATGCATTTTTTATCATTTTCTAAGGAATAAATGGTATTTCTAGATGACAATTTCTTCTTAAAATAACGAGGTGAGAGAGAAGAAGTGGAGAGTAGACATCTAGAGATGTCTATTTCTCTCCACTGATTGCACAGAAAACCTACAATAACTGGCTTGTACTACAAAATTTGATTTCTAAAATTAAAAATTATGCAACATAAAGAGTACACAACTTGCATTATTTTAAATGTAAAGATTTAATGACAATCTTAAAGGAGTACCATTCAAACAAGAAATAGAAATTTTCAAAAATTGAAATAAGACCAGGTTAAACTATGCTCCTAGTAGGGGTAATTAACATGTTATTCTTAGAAATTGTGAATAATCCATTCCTGAGGTGGTCTGGCAGGACAAAGGTCTGAGCAATCTGAGCAAATTTCAAAGTTGTCCTGCTTTGACTGTGATTTTGGACTAGATGTCTTCCAAAGATTCTTTCCACTGTAAGCACTTTCATATTCATAAGTGTTTACGTTCATTTTATCTTACCGTTTATCTTATAATATATATCAACTTTATTTCTTTGTAATAATGATTCATCCTTTATATAATTTTATGTGTCACGGTATTAAGTAAATATTTTATGCCATTCTAGATTAATGAAAAACACTATGCATAAAGGCAATCACATCCACAGTTACCACTAAATGCCAAAAACTTCATTCCATGGATTTAAAATACCTATGAACACAGTGAGATCATGTTCAAAATACTCTCACATTACCTATTGTCAATGCCTGCATTTAATGACTGAGGATCCTGGTGACCTTTTAGATGTGTAATGTTTTCTATCTCTCCTCAAATTTCTGAAAAGATTGGAAACTTCTCCATTAATTGAATGATGTAGTTTAACAGCCTTTACATCCAAATATAATAAACCTTTTAATAAGAACATTATAATGAAGCAGTGATAAAATTGTACCTTAGCTGAAGGAAACATGAAGCAATTCTGTCAGGATTATCTGGTGAGTACGCAGCAACAATTCAATTTGACCAAGTGAAAGCCTCTGTCTCTGAGTTATTTGCTCTACATGTCCATTATGGTCAATAGAGAAAAAGAGACACTTCCAGTAAGAAGTCAATTTCATTTTTTATTAGATGTATAAAATAGATCAAATAAATAGCACTCTTACAATTGATTACAAAGGAGCCTAGGAGTAATACTCAGATGTAAATTAATCACATGGCAATTCTTGACTCCCACTTAACAGCCATTAGACTAGATCTAAAAAGATTTTGGAATGGTAGTTTCAAAGGGAATTTCAAGTGCTAATTATGCTTTTATTCCAAACTTGAACATGTAAATTTTTTTCTTCTCAAAAAATAAACTTAATTTTACTAATTTAGATTCAAAATTATAATTTATTAAAATATTTATTATTTAAATAAACCCAAATAACTTTGAAATGTGTTCTTGGCTTATTTTAAAATTAAATTTGATATTTTCATATTATTTCATTCATCTCAATAAGAGCAGTGAAAAGTATTAAACAATAGAGTTTCAGAAATAACTTAAGAAGACTTAAAAATATATCAGGCAATTTAATGAAATTCAGCTAAAGAGGAGATAATCAAATATGTATTTGGCTTAGAAGAAAATGTATTTTTCCATAGAAAGCATTTTGAGGAACACTTTTTTAACCAGTTCCACAGAAGACAACGCTGTACTGTCTTCTTTACTTTTAACCATATCCTGATTCTTGTAGTTAATAATGAAAACTGACACATATATTCTGAAAAGGAAAATCAGCTGCTATGTATGAAGACAAGCTTATTATGTAGGTCACTGAATGATCCACAGTAAATTGCTTATCAAGGGAATACTTATCAAGTCTCATACTGAGCTGTCTCAGAGCAAATAACCTATTTAATTTTGAATAAATCTATTAAAAACTGTATAAATAGTCTTGTTCCCTGGATTGCTCATGTTTATGATGACATTTTTGCATGACACTGAACTTTTAGCTCCACCAGGAATGACACCCCTAAGAACCAAGAAGGATGGGAGACAACCTATGAAGATTGGGAAGTCAACAATAGTACAGACACAGCTGTGTTCCTGGATCAAATTATGCACAGCATTCACAAAGGGAAAGTAAAATATATAAGGTCTCAAAGTTTATGCATTTAAGAAAAATATTAATTATCTTTTAAAGTTAGGAGCTTGTGGTAGATATAGAATGCTACGAAGAGCAATACCTAATTCTGTGTTGTTTAACACTTAATTGACATCCACCTTTATATTTGCTTAGGAATGCTCTATCATTTTAAAGAGCTCTTCTGTTTCCGGGCAATGCACACTAGTGTTTCTGTGCTACTCTTTTTGTTTCCTCAAATTGCATAAATGAAACTTACAGCTTGGTTCTTGTTAACCAGCACCATGAACTCCATGAAGATACCAGACTCTTAAATGTCTGCTAGCAAAAGCACCCCACAACCAAAAATCATAGTGTTGGGACAAACCATTCTGCAGCTTAATGTAGAGTACAGATGTTTTTGGAGAAGACAAATCAGTCTTTGATGAGATAGTTTTTCCTTCCCCTATGTCACTGTTTGACTACTCATCCCTACTCTCCAGGCTCTGAGGAAAAGACATTCCAGAATTTCTGAGGATGCTGAGACTGGCCAAACAATACTTCCTGCAAAATATTATTCACTATCATGGCTGCAAGACAGAAGTGGAAGTTCAGCTGAATTTTTTTAATCCTTACATCCCAAACAATTCTGCTGTTACCGTACACCCTCTCCAACCCTCTTAAATAGAATAAAAAATCAAAACAGTATAAAGGGTGCTACAGCCTTTCATCCTTCATCCTTCTCACTCCTACTTACATTATTCTCTTGTGAGTTAGCTGCACAACACATTCAAGGTTTTCTAGTTCCAGACTGATGTAAGTCTGTAAATGCTTACAGTTGTTAAGTTCTGCTTTCACAGAATCATGGGAACATAAATAATTCAGTCTAGAAGGTATTTAAAATGTCTCTAATCCAAACTCCTGCTCAAATTAGGGTCAGCTTTTCAGTAAGACCACGTTGCTCAGGGCTTGATAAAGTCCTTGAAAACCTACAAGGATGGAGTGTACACATGGCTCACCCTTCCACCTACACTACTGCTATGGTTTTACCCCAGCCAGCAACCAAGTACCATGCCGTCATGTGCTGACTTCCCCACCCATGACTGGGGAGAGAATCAGAAGGGTAAAAGTTAAAAACTTACGGATTGAGATAAAGACTGTCCAATAGGGAAAGCTAAACAAGCATGCAAGCAAAACAAAACAAGGAATTAATTCACTGCTGCCCATGGGCAGGCAGATGTTCAGGAGATCAGGGCCCCATCATGCATAACAGTGACTTTCGTAGGATAAACACTATCATTCCAAATGTCCCCTCCTTTTTCCTTCTTTCCCCCAGCTTTATATACTGAATGTGCTGCCGTATGATAAGGAATATCCCTTTGGTTGGTTTGAGTCATTTGTTCTGGCTGTGTCTCCTCCTAACTCCCCATGCAACTCCTACCTCCTTGCCAGTGTGACAAAAAGCAGAAAAGACCTTGGCTCTATGTAAGCCCTGCTCAGCAATAATAAAAAACCTCTCTATTTTCACCACTATGTATAGCAAAAATCCAAAACACAGCCCCATACCAGCCACTATGAAGAAAATTAACTGTACCCCATCCAAAAACAGCACAGGTACTCCTCAGGATTTTCACCCTGCAAGTAACCAGGAGCTGCTATAAGGGACTCCTGAAACTGTCTCTCCTGCAGGCTAAACCAGTCCCAGTTCCTTGGCCACTATTCAAAGGGCAAGTTCTTCAGTCTTGACTGACCTGGTGGCCCTACCCAAGACTCGTCCCACTTTATCAATATCTTTCTTGTTCTGGAAGGAGCAGAGAGGAAATGGTCTCATGTTGTTCCAAGGAAGGTTTAGATCAGATATTAAAAAAAAGATTATTCACAGAAAGGGCTGTCAAGCATTGGAACAGGCTGCCCAGGGAAGTGGTTGGGTCGACATCCCTGGAGGTGTTTAAAAATTGTGTAGATGTGACGCCTGGGGACATGGTTTAGTGGTGGACATGTCAGTGTTAGGTTAATGGTTGTACTTGATGATCTTGAGTGTCTATCAATCAGAATGATTTTATCATTCTATGGTTCTATGATTCTAGGGGTAAACCACAAAGGGATAAACCAAAAAGACCAAATATTTACCTTACATATATGATGTAGAACAATGATGTTAGTAAAATAAATTTCTTTGGATTAGAATGGAATTGCTAGCAATAATGGTACAAAGAGACAAAGCCACAAGGATGTTCATTATTGTAGCAATAGCAAATGTACTATTAATTACAATTAATAGTACATTAATATATTCAGAATCATATGATTTCATTTAGTCATTCTATATTGAGTAAGATTAGTCGAAATTGTTTGACAGTAAAATATCCTGTTGGCATAACACAATTATAATACATTAATGGATTTTAAAATGATAGTAATTTGATATACATTATTTCAGATAAATTGCTGTAGTCTCTAAATGAGCTTCGTATTAGAAATCTCTGGAATTTTTGGTTGTCCTATAGTATACTTCTTGTTTGTTTATTTTATTTCTTTAATTTAAAGTATGGAGTCTCAAGCGACTAGAAATGAAGACAGCAATAGGCAAATAAAGTTCACTGTATTAATTAAAATTAAATGAATGGAAAATGATTGATGTATGTGAAAAAATATCTAAGAGACTGCTTTCAAAACTTACATGATAGTTTCTGAAAGATGGTGAGTTTTATTTGACAGTAGAGACAAGCATGGTTAGTTGTAACAGAGTGGTCTCTGAAAATAGGAAATAACTTATAAAAAACAGGGGACAGTGGGGGGGAAGGTGTCAGGAAAAGAAAATGAACCAGATGTAAATCATACGAGAAATTATATAATTGTAATTTTATCTGCCCAGGACTTCAGAGTGGGTCACATTACTCTTTTAGTTTTATCGAGAGTGCACTTCTGAAGCAGATTTCCCAGCTGGCACCAACTACATGTCCTTCTTGTGCTGGGACTTACATAATGTTTTCTTACTATGTACTCCAGATTCCTTCAAAATGTAACTGTTCTGAGAAATGCACCTTTGTAGGGCACCTGTGAACTTTACCATTACCGTGAATAAATTAAAAGCACTCCAAAGAAAATGGTTGTGAGTGCATGTGATGTATAGGGTAGGTTTTTAATATTCTTCTCTGTAGTTCTCCTTATATCGAACCACATCATTTGCTAATGTAATCACTGCCTGAATTGTAAAATAATTTTGACAATGAACCAGGGATACTACTTCAACAAGCGTTTACTAAAGTATTTCATCAGTCTTTGTAGATGCACGCAATTAAAAAAAAAAATTTAAAAAAATTGCAATCTTCTAATGGATTTTTATTCCAGAGGGTTGTAATCAGTGACACAGGGTTCAGTTGGAGGCCTGTCACTAGTGGTGTCCCCCAAGGTTCAATACTGGACCCAGTATTCTTTAACTTAGGTATCAATGACTTGGGTGAAGGGGCAGATGCCTCCTCAGGAAGTTTGCTGATGACACGAAGTTGTGAGGAATGGCTGACACCCCAGAGGCCTATGCAACCCTTCAGAAGGACCTTGACAGACAGCAGAGATGGGCAGAGAAGAACTATCTGAAATTCAGAAAAGGCAAATATAGGGTTCTGCACCTGGGGAAGAATAACCCCATGCACCAGCAAAGGCTGGGGGTAGACCTGTGTCCCTGTTTGAGACAAAATTCAGAGGAACGTCTGAATTTGAACGTCCTCTCTTAGAAGGCAGGTTACAGCACCCCTCCCCCACCAGGCTCGGGAAAGAATTTTCCTTGGAGGGAAAGTGAAAGGGAATAAACTATTTATTTAACGAACACACAAGAAAAGAATATTAGTGTTAAATATTAAAACCTCTTGCTGTGGAAAGAAGCTTGGGAAGATTTTAAAGTCCTTCTGTGGGTGTGGTTTCTCTCCTCCTGTTTGTAGCTGGGTCGGCTTGGGCCTACCTCTGGGCCTCAGTGGAAAGTTCTCCTGGATGATGTCTTGGTGTTGTTGCATAGTTGCAGAAGAAAAGAAGAAATCAAAGTCCTAGGGAAAAGAAAATTCAACTCTCTGTCTCTCTCTTCCAAGAAGAAGAGCCAATAGCTGGGAAAAGCTGTAAGGATGCTTCCTCCACTCTTGCCACTGCGAAGCTATCTGTGTCTTCGGAGCACAAAATGCTTTGAAAAGTTCATCTGGCTTTTTTTCTTTATTTCTCTTGCACCCAGTTTTAAAGGCACAGAAAGGCCTGGGCATAGGGCAGGCGATATGAGATAAAACATCATAAAGTCACCCCAAGACAACCTGGAAAGCAGCTCTGCAGAGAAGGACCTGGGGGTCCTGGTGGATAACAAGCTGTCCATGAGCCAGCAGTGAGCACTTATGGCCATGAGGGCCAGTGGTATCCTGGGGTTCTTTAGGAAGAATACTGTCAGCAGGTCAAGGGAGGTGATCCTGACCCTCTACTCAGCCCTGGTGAGGCCACATCTGGAGTGCTGTGCCCAGTTCTGGGTTTCTCAGTACAAGAGAGGCATGGAGCTCCTGGAGCACTTCCAGCAGAAGGCAACAAAGATGATTAAGGGGCATTGAAAATAAATGAGATTTTAACAAGAAGACCCAAGAGAACACACATGAGATGACAGAGGCCTTGAAAATACATGCATGAGGTTATACTGGAGATTTGAGATCTATTTGAGACCAAATGATCAGTCTCTGCTTATTAATCAGTACAGCTTTTGGAACCTGACAAAACTTCTTTCAAAAACAGCAAGTTATTTGTGTTGAGAAACTTAGAAAATACTCTAAATGAATCCAATATAACAACCTCTGCTCAGACTTTTTCATCAAAGACCTCAAGACGGGTGACCTCCTGCAGTCTCCACCCCATTCTTGTCAAAGTCTAGCTTCACTGACCTTAGAATATATAAAAGCCTGGAAAGAGTGAAAGAGTGAATGAAAGAAAGAGTGAGAGAAAGAAAGAAAGAAAGAAACATAGAAGAAAGAAATTTGTGTGCATATCAATTCTATTATTTTGGAACAATAATATTGTTCTAATATTTGCATAATTTGGGCTTAATTCAACCTATTGTGACTGAATTGCTGCAACTTTACAAGATTATCAGTTAGTTCTTGGCTCCACATATAAAGCATGTTTCTTTAGTACACATGATAAATGATAAAATGAACATGATATTTGGTCTTGTGCCTTGCCTTTGAGGCTTTGTTGAAATTTGAATGCAATGAAATGTCCATCCTAAATTAGTCTTCAGGGCTGCATTTTAAACTGATAATTCTGTTTGTCCTAAAAGAATTTTGATGAGCTGTCCTAAATACGCTCTTCAGATTCTTCCACAGACATTTATATGACAAGATCAGGTTAAATTCCTGGGGTTTTGATGTTTTTAACTAGATGGGAAGATTCTCATTTGCAGTATCAAAACCACCTCCCTTTCAATGTATAAATCTGAATATCCACTTTATTTTGGTTCTTTTGCTACTAGCCCAGCAAAGTAATAGGTTTATCATTAGGATGTAAATCAGGGTAGACTGGAAAATTTCAGAACTGTGAAAGATCTGGAGCGAAATTACAGGATTAGAAAAGGATGCTCTCTTCTCTGTTACTTGTCTGCTGCACTTTAAAGCATTTACCTTAATGAATCATACATGGCATAAGCCGAAAGTATACCTCTTCAGTGTTCTTTTTTGTCCTGATACTCTTACTGCTTGATATCTCTTTAGAATACTAAAGCACTGATTCTTCTGTAAGATGAGACAGTGCCAAGGAAAAGCAGTCTGAACCTTGGTGTATTTTAACAGCTGCACTGGATCACAAATTTTATGATGGTCCTCCTTCCCACCGTGCACAGAAAGATACACATTTTGAGGAAAGGTTGTGTTCTAAGGGATGAGTTATGGTTTTGTAAATATTGGAGGTGGCAAATTAAGAGTGATGTTGCAATGCAAAAATTAGTGCAATCACTTGTTTAATTTGAATAAATGTATGTATGTATTTATTTATTTTTAAAAAATAATGTTGTGATTTGTGATTTTAAAGTAATTTTTATCTAGGAGGAATTTATCAATTGTGAATGCAAACATCTAGAGGTTGCTGAACGTGTATATCTAATACAAACCAAATACCACTGAAGACTGGAAAACTGACACTGCTTCATTTTTGGATCAACCTGGCATCCACACCTTCAGCAGTGATGACATTTGTTAATTGAAACTGCAGTGCAATGGAGATGTCTCCGAGCTGTGAGACTGTGTTCTCAGTTACCTCATACTGTGCCCCAGTATCTTTAATCTTGTTCTTTCTCTCCCACAGTCAACTTCTCTTTAACTGAATTACATAGTACCAGGAGATTGTTTTCATCGTTATGAAGCCTGGCCAAGGAAAAGGAACTTGACAAATCTTAAAAATGGCATTCTATTATGGATATTTGGAGGAAAAAAATAGCAATCAAACTCACCTAATATATTCCCAACGAGCACATGACCATGCTGGATGAGCCAGCACAAGAACCTAGATGTTGGCTGTAGTTTCTGATACTTTTCTAATTTTACCAGTTATTCTTTTTACATATTCCTTTCTGATGCGGTCCGAGTAGTCACCCGAGTTCTGCCCACGCGTCAACGAGCGGTTGCCGCCAGGTAGCTCCCAAAGGGCTCCGCACGGGGGCAGATGGAAGCAGGCGTGTCAGGAGGAGGTGAAGAAGGCGAGGGAGACCTTGTAGCTTGTATTCCAGGCAACACTTTATTCCCCAAGGGGAACAGGGAGTGAGGCTGAAGGGGCAAGGCTACAAAAGGCAGGGCTGAGGGTCCAGGAACGGGTATTTAAGGGCCAGGGAAAGGGGAGGAGAAAGGGAGTACAGCCAATGAGGATGGGGGAAGGAGGAGGGACAGAGGAGAGATTAAGGGTACATTAGCCAATCATACAACCTGGGGATGTAAACCAACACAAACTATCCAATGGGGCATCGAATACAATGGAACCTTCTGAAACATATGAATATTACACAAGAAACTTGAATAAACACAAAAGAATTAACATGAAATAGGGAAGGGATAAAACAAACATGTGGGCTGGCCAAGGCATAATTGATTTATAGACTCCCACACTTTTCTGTTTTCCGCTCCTTGATAAGAAGCAAAACTGGACAAGATGATTCAGTAAAATGCTATATCTTTGTGCTCACGTTGTCATTCTGAAGAGACTTTGGAAACAACTTATAAAACCTAAAATTGCCCACCACATTATAAAGGTAAATCACTACTTTTGTGCTTCATGGTATTAAAAGTTGTGGAAGTTGTGGATTCACAATACTATTCTTGCAAAAAACCCATTCCATAATCTCAGAATGGTAAAACTGTTTTAAACACAGAACAAAGCAAGTATTTGGTATATTTTCCATTAGTTTTTAGATAGCTTTTAGGTCTTTAAAAATTGGGCATCTGCTTAAGAAAACTAATCCTACCAGCTCTTTCTGTAGTCACCATTTACTAATTTTGCTCCCCAGTTTCTGGAATGAGCAAAATTTGAGTTATTAAAATACCCTTAAGGAATAACTACAGAAATCTGATGAAAAACCTTGACTTTATAATTTTTTTACCTCAGTATGTGGAAGAGAAAACTTCAGTTACAGTAGTATGAATTTATTTTACAAGCTGGAATGTTAGGGTATTCCCTAATTACCAGGGCCCAATTCTGGTCACGAAGTTCTGTAAACTGTTGGATTTGTGTCAGGCTCAGTTTGGCTAATAAATGGAAGCATGGATTATTGCAGGCTAAATCCTGAGGTCTTAGCTGTTCAAAATTTCATTTGACTTCCTTGCTGAGGACAAAACTCATCAGAAATTTCAGCCTGAACAGTTGAATCCTGATTCATCAGTACCATTTAACTGAAACACATACTTGGTTTCTTTTAGAATTGAAAGGATTAATATTTCTTGCTGATAACTGAGGGAGTTTCTTTATTGGTGTGTTTTTGCATGTCAGTTTTTCTTCTCATTGCAACCTTTCATTACAACTTTTACTGCAGGAAAGTAGTTGTAGAAAGAAAAGTTTTATTTGCATTTTATTTTACTTAAACAAATAAAAGTAAAAAATATTCCAAATATTCACTGGTTTCATTTATCTCAATTCCTTCATATGCCACTGATAAAGCGTCCTCTTTGACAACCTTAAATTAAGCAACTTAGCTCTTCCTCTCACTATCTTTGCATCTTTTTGGAGCAATAACTGTTCCTTCCCACCAACCATTCTGAAGATGGAAAAACAAATTATTTTTATGCCTGCTGACACTGAATATCACAAACTTCAGTGGATTTCTGATTATGTACTCAAGCTCAAGCAGTTTTCGTCCATTTTCAATTTTTTAGGACCTGTTTCTGTATTGCAGATGCGTCTTCCCATCTAAGAATTCAAATCACGTCTGTCCAATAGCGTTTGAAGCCTGGGTCCCACTATGCCTCCTGTGGTTCAGCACAAAATTGCTTTTTTGTCTTCAAAACAGAATGAGAGCACGAGCTCTTTTTTTTGGTAGCCTAAATGCTGAAAAAAAAAAAGATTACAGAGCTGGAGGAGATTTTATTTTGAGCTAGTATGTGTCAAAATGAACTTTTATGGTCTACTGATTCAAGAAAATCAAAATGTCATTGAAGAGAAGTGCTATTTCAGTGTATGCAACCCATCACTTTATTTTAATGTATCTGCCTCTGCATTTGACTCTGCATAGACTGAACACTAAAGTGTTTGGCCTTATGCAGAAACAAACAAAATGTAATTACATGAAAAAAACTGGAAAAGGCAAAAGTTAAAAAAATTAATGAGAAAATAAACATTCAATTCTAATGGAAGTCTCTTTTAAAAAGAAGTGTTAAATATCACTGGAGCTTTTTTTTCAACTGCACCACTTATGCTTGTTAAGACAATATACTGCTGCTAAAACATTTTCCCTTCTGATTAATGAGTTCATTTAAATAGTTCCAAAATCCCAAACACTTAAGATGTGGAGTATAGCACTCAAATTTATATAACCTCTTTGTGCAGATATTAGTTATCTAGTCATATTTTACAGTCTTTCATATAATAAAAAAGATGTTATTGTGTTACTAGTATTCAAATTCCTAATAATTTTACTTTCATTTACATACTGAAACTTTTGGTAAAATAAAATTAAATTATATTGGTGGGGTAGCTGACTGCGTTATTATAAGCATGTCTGTAAAGCAAAAAAAAAAGTGTGCAGAGCACGTGACTAGACAAAAACAGGGAGAGAAAGAGAAATACATAAAGACAAAAAATAATTTATTCTAAATGTCTTATTAGTGATTGAAAGTCAAAAAGAAAAAGCAAACCAAAACAAAACCCAATAAACCAATCACATTTCAGTAGTTTAACAGCTTGACTTTTAGAGTAATTAAGACACTCCTTTTGGATTCAGTGAAAATTATATCTGATTAATGTTGGATGCCCTTTTATTGTAACTGAATACTTTTATGGGCTTAATATTTCATTTTTCTCCTGGTCTAGATTCTTAGTTAAGTACATAATAAGGATACAGGGACATAAATGTAAACATGCAAGTTTGAACATACTGACATATTTTCTTACATTCATTTAATTATTTTCTGTGGGTTTTCATCTGTTAAATTATTAATGTGCTTAAGTTTTTTGAATATTTGATAAATTTATGGAGCTTACCCCATCAAATTTTGCCATATAAAATATGTTGAATTGAAGCACTTGTCAGAATTTTGTCATCTTCTAGTACAAAAGATGTTATTCTGTAATATACTTTGTTTTCTATAACTTTCTGTAAGTTCTACCATAGGGATATCTGGAAGTTGCAATTTGACTAAAGATTCTCTTTCTCACTTTTCTATCTCATCTGGTCATAGTCTATCTAGATAGCCTTTTTTTGTGTGTGTGTGGGTCTCCAGCACTAGGTACAATTTGGTTGATTTATAGGGGGGAAAAAAGAATGAATATTTTATCTCTTGTCAATTATTTCAGGGATTCTAAAAGACCACAGCTTCATAAATTGTTTGGAGCATGTCTCTATACATCTGCAAATGCACTGAGACATAACCCACTGCTTAAAATAGTATGATCTTAGGAGCAGGTAACAGAAAAGACCACATCTTCTGAAAATGTACTTGTCTATCAGTCTATCAACAGAGTGAACTATATATAGAAAGATAGGCTCAGCCATAAGTTTTAAATACATTTTACCTTTTCTTCTTACGTGGAAGTCTTATAACAGCCATTGTCTCACCAAAGAACAGCATGCCACCTTTATGAAAAACATGTTCACATTCTAGATTAAGTAATTGCATATAAAAAGTAAAAGAATTAAATCTGAAGTTTTTAGTGATTAAAAATATTGTATTGAGTTCTTCCAAGAAGTTCAGTAGTTCTATTTCTTTCAAAATGATACAGAAACAAGAGGTATTTGAAACTTCAAAATTATCTTACCCAATGTCTAGAAAGAATGTATCCTCTTTTTCAAGGATAACCATTTTTGATGGCATATATAATATTAATATTTAATAAAAAACGAAAATTATCTTAAATTTGAATTATGAAATTTATATGAACATATTTAATTTTCAGCAGAATTATATTTCTCTCCCTTTCTTTGCATTGATATATGTATATACATATAGACATAAAAATATTTAAAGACATTAAGGTAAAATTAAAGCATTGTTTAGGCTGAGATGGTTAAGACTTTTTGACCCAAATCCAATTAATAATTCAATGAAAAGCTAAAACAATAGACGTAGCTTCTTGCTGTGTCTGGACCATTGTAACTAAAGATACAATAAACATTAAAAAGCAAGAAGAAAAAGAATGCCAAAACTCTGCCAAAACAAAAAAAGAATGCCCCATTGCGTTTTAAAAATTTTTTAATATAATATATGTAGTACTAGATTGGACATGTATCAGGAGTCATTACTTAATCCCTTTGGGAGTATTCTCATTTAGGCTGTCTGATGGGAGTGAATTTGTTTTGTAAGATTTCACATTTCTAGGTGTCTGAGTTTATAACACAGAGATTAGAATAATTGGTGTCTGCTTACCAAAATGTACTTGTAGGGTATTTATTTGTTCATTGAGAATGAAATTATTTTCCCTGTGTTGCATGACAGTCCTATCTAGTTGTGCAGAATGTATCCTAAACAATGGCAGTGTGGACACTTTTTTTCTCCTGTATTCAATCATTGTTTTCAGAATAGGGTGAAAGCTTATCTCCCACTGAGGAAGTGTGTTTGGAACCAGTGCACGTCTGCTGCAGAGCTATCACTTTCCAGATCACCTTGGAATGAGACACAGAGATTGTGAGAATTAAGTTGGCAGTAAAGCAACGTCAGCAGTTTTGGTAGTGGCATAAGGGTAAGGGTCCTGTTAGACAACTCTGCTAAATAAAAGGTCATAAATTGATCCCTGTTTCTTAATCAAGCAACTTTATACCATATTGTTTAGGGCCAGATCAATTTTAAGATTTTTTTGGAAATAAGCCACTTCATATGTTCCATACCAGGGTCAGAAAGAAAGCTAATAAATAAGTAGGATAAACAACTTGGTTTTTTGCTCTCAATATTTTTCTTTATTTTATTTTTTTTCTACTGTTAATTATAAAGAGTTTTAAAGGCATTCATTTGCAACAGAAGTGCACAGATGGTGCCAGTACTTTTACAAAACACAAAACCACAAAAAACCTACCTCCAAACACACACACAAACAAATCAAACAGAAAAGAAGGTACACACAAACAAACCAAACAGAAAAGAAGGTGCACACTCGAATAGGATTCCTTATTGTCATGGTAGCCTTCAGTGGGAAATTATATTCCCAGGCTCTCAGAGGAGGGTGTGTGGCACCTGGGGATGAGTTCAGAAAACATGCTGTATGGGAAAGGTCCTCTTAAGGGTAAAGTCTTTTCTTTTTTTTAATATTGTGTAATTAAATAGCCCTCTCCTCTTAGTGTTATCTTATGAAGTAATAGTACACTTTCTATTTTTCGCTTGTTCTTTTAAACTTTTGTTGTATGTACTTGTTGTATGTATGTATGCCTGTGAGCCCATGTACAAGTAGAGGCCCACCTGGTAGCAACAAAAAGATATATGTTTACCTTCACAGTTATTGAGGGATGTTAACAGTTCCCAAACAAAACTAAGCGCAAAAAGCCTCAGTGAAAACCAGATGGCATAAATGAAGACAGATATTCTTTGAAGTTCTAACATCACTTGACAAATTATAAACATTATTGTAAGGTCATATATGAGTCAGTGGGAAACATCAGATAACATTGAATGCTTTCGTCACCACAAAAATAAAGAAATAAAATAAAATCTGGACAGATAAATTGACAAAGGATGGACTCATGAATAGATGACCCTATATCAAAGAGTATATTATTTATATTGAGCCTAATTTATTCATAACACACTAGACTGAGACAGTTCTGACACCATATTAAGTTGGAAAGTATGTGAAGTGGAAGTCTACCACTGAGGTTAAATTTGGTGCTGTATACAAGAAGCAGGTTCTTACATTTCATAAAGAAGTTATAGAATCAATAGTTTATAAAAAGGTACTAATGAAGTAAAAGAGTGACTAGAAGAAACTAGAAAAGAAGGTTCCTAACCTAACATTATCAAGGAACAAGAACAAGAGACAGAACAACCATCTTCCGTTTGTGGCATGGAAGAGCTTATGAATACTTGCCTAGTTTATTTTCACTATATGCACTATAATTTAAATAAGCATATTTTGTATTTACCAGTACAGAAGTCAAAATATAAGTGATAGAGTGTGTTATTTTAATAGGTCTCTAAAGTGGTACTGGTGAATTAGGATATCCATTCACCTTCACTGTTGGGATCACTTTAAGGATTAGCTGTGGAGTGGATGAAAATATTTCATTAACCGGCTGGCCTGATTGGCATACGGTAGTGTTCTTTGGTGTGCAAAAGCTATACAACCCTTTTTCAATGGAAGTCTTCTGTTCAAGTAATGATTTGCTAATTTTTATCTGATGCATTTTTATTTTATCTGAGTTGCAATTAGGAGTTTTGGAGGTTGCAATTTTACTTTAACCTTTGTCACCTAGTGAAATTCCTATTTGGAAAACAATATTGATCCTAAATTCTCCTCAGTCCTGAACTAAACGATATCATTACGTCAGGCTTAACTTAGTGTTGTTTAAAAAATATTTTTCTGTCTCCAATTTTAAACATTCTTGTCTAGTTTAAGTAGATTTTTTGCCAATGACAGCATTAAGTAGTTTAATTCTAACAGATCTGCACAAATGTATCACAAACAATAAGGGAAGGTAATGAATGGTGAATGAAACTGGTTCTCCTGCTTATTCTTAAAAGTTTAGGCTTTGCATCAATCTTTTGAAATCCCTTTGAGGTTTGTATTGTGTGCCAGATTTAATACAGACTTTTTCCTCCTTGTGTCACTAGCACAGCATCTACATTCTATAAATACTTGTAAAGAGAACTTTACATAAAAAGTGATCTGGTTCTGCAAGTTAAATAGAGAATTACAGACATGATTAGCAAGGAGATAATTTTCCAACATTTTAGGAAGATGCTTAGCCTCCTAGACTGTTTTTTGTCTGCAGTACTGTATTTCCAGCAGATATCTAGTAAGTTCAAGTCACCTATAAGAAGAAGAGCTAGTGATCATGAGACTACCCCCAGCTGCTTATAGAATATGTCTTGTCCCTAAATTATGTAGGAATTACCAACAAAATGCCATAAAATAGAAGGAAACAAAAGCATGAATTTTCTTCTTACTTTAAAGCTTTTTGTTGTATCAGTATCAAGGAGATACCTATTTTGACAATTCTCTACTCCATTAGTAGATGGAAATTCAAATGCTGCTGTAAAAGTGAGAAAATAAAATAATTAACCATAAATAAATCTACATCACTGCTTATATGGTATAGAATGTACTTTAAAAGATGTGTTGGGTTAGTGTGGCAAGGCTTTGGCAGTATGAAGGGGCAGCCACCTGAGAAGCTCCTTGTAAACTACAGTGTGGGAGCGACTCACACTGGAAAAGTTCACTGAGGATTGTCTCCTGTGGAACAGAACTCACACTGGAGCAGGGAAAGTAGTCCTCACACCGAGGAGGAAGCAGCAGCAGAGCAGAAGAGACAATGTGTGATGCAGTGACCACAGCCCTCATTTCCCATCCCCCTGCTCTGCTGGGAGTGAGGACATAGAGAATTGGGAATAAAGTTAAGGTCAGAAAGAAGGGAGCTGTGAGGGTAAGGTGTTTTAAAGATTTGATTTTATTTCTCTTTGTAACACTCTGATTAACTGATTGTTAATCAGTTCAATTAATTTTTCCCTGTCTGTTACCTCTACGACAGTATGAGGGATGATGAGTGACCTCTTCCTGTCCTTATCTTGATCCATCAGCCTTTTTTATATTTTTTATATTCTTTTTATATTCTCCTCTGTCTGATTGAGGCGGGGGGAGTGACAGAATGGCTTTGCTGGGCACCTGGCTTCAGCCAGGGTTATACCACCACATTCTAACCAACGACAGGATACTGAGTATATGCATGTAACAGCAATTAACTAAAGTGTTAATTTTTAATGAGTGTTTGGATATTCATAGCAATAGAATTAAAATTCCCTGAAATTATTTGTTTTATTATATGAGTTGTAGAAGTTATATCAGAGAAACGAAGAAACAGGTATCAGCAAATAGAAAGTATGACAGGTACTTTTTCAAGATTAAATTCAAATGAGAATCAGCAAATGAGCTAATTCTTTCCTTATACTCCCATAATATTTCAAATACCAATATGATTTTGCAAACATTTAAGTGGGAAGTGCAATATTCTTAATAGTGGGACTTCAGTTTTATAGTCTCTTTTTTCATTTTCTATTATGAAAGCAACTTCTATAAAGAGGTCATCACTTTTCACTGACCCTTTACTCCACTTACAGCCCTTGAATTGAATTTCTTTGATTTTTTTTCTTCATATGTGAAGTCTGGTGTAATATCCGTTAGTATCTTCTGATCGTGTTCCAGGAATGAATAAAGCAGTAAGTTGTAGTTATAAGATAGTGAGGAAATTGGATAAAAATTGACAACAATTTTAATAATAGATGTTCAGATTGTCTTTTGTGGTTCACAGTAGAATGCAATTTGATGGTCTTTCTTTGGCAACTTACGCTATAATATGACAAAATATTAATATGACAAAAATATTAATATGACAGAAAAGAAAATATAAAAGTAATGGTATTTTATAAGATCTCAGATATTTGGGAATTTTTTATAGTTACAATAAGAAAAAAATTCAAAGGAAACTGCTCGGGAATCTTTCCTCAAGTAATAAATACAATTTTTAGAATTCTAACTTAATTTGCCTCTATTCACATATTCACACACACATGCACGTAACTGTATCAAAGTCAAGATTAGAACTGAATGCCTTTTGTTTTTAATTACTGATCTAGTGGTTCAAAATTGGATAACTTCACAGAAGATAGAGAATTTATGTTAAGGAGCTGCCAATTCCCAGTAAAATTCAGAACCCAGGGTTTTTTCTTCCTTGTCTATTTACATCAAATCCAGTCCACTCTAGCACCGAGGAGGGAGTGGCTGTTGATGGGTCCTTTTCCAAATGTGACAAGCAGCAAATTGGAGCCCACACTGCAGAGGCAGATACTCAAACACATGCACATACACACACAGAGAACATCAGCTTGGCTCATCACAGAGCACTGGTTTAACAGCACCCAAATAAACACCAATTGCTCTCACATAAATATGAACACAGCAGCACAGGGCTGTTTGTCTTTCCAGCGGTTTAGGACTAAGGGTCACTGGTGGATGCATACGTCCTGTCAACCCAAACTATCCAGATTTAGCAGCCAATGATAGACAAAGATCCATGAAATACCAGGATGACATTATTTAAGTCTGCCTAATGTCCATGCCCAGATCCCAGATCATTTATAAGCTTGAGGGATGGTTTTTTTCCAGATGTGGGTCTCCTGCCCATTGTCTGGTTATTTGTTAGCAAATTACACATACACTCAACAACTGGCTGTATCAGTCAGTATCTCCAGCTGCCAGCACCTAAACTTCTCTTCACACATGCATATTATGACAGAGATCACACAAAACCCAAGTTTGTAACATGATTTAATAAGAAGATAGGACAGATTGCAGTGATCAGGGGCAGGGTTCAAACACAAAAATATGCTTGCTTACACAAAAATGTGCTTGCCTACAGCTGACCAGCCATTATTACTCTCTCTGTTTTCCCATGCTTGTTCTTTGTCCATATACCTTGACCCTTTCCTATCCTTGCTACCTCTCAAGAAACAATGTGTCAAAAACTAAATTTTTTCCGCTGGTCACAGTTTTCCTATATATATTTCGTATATCCACACCCAGATTTGGTGTTTCCAATACCATTACCAAGGCAATTTCAGTCTTCCATCATATCACCATTGGGATTACATGAGATTATCGTCCCCAAAGCCGTGTGCCTCCCTGTGTTGGGTCTGGCTGGGATGGAGTTCATTTCCCCTTAGCAGCCCTCACAGTTCTGTGCTTTGCATTGGTAACACACCAGTGCTTTGGCTACTGCTGAGCAGAGCTGGCACATCAGTGCTGTCTCCCCAACATTCCTCCCCATCAAGGGGCTGTGGGTGGGCAAGATCCTGGGAGGGGATACAATCTGGCCAGCTGACCCAAATTAATGAAAGGGATTTTCCATACCATATGATGTCAGCTCAGAAATAAAAGCTGAGGGAAAGAGGAGAGGGGGGAATTCATTGTTTACAAAGTTTGCCTTCCTGAGCAAATATTATACATGCTGCTTCCTGGGAAGTGGCTGGATGTCAATTGCTGATGGGAAGCGGAGGATTTTTTTTTCCTGTCTGTGCAGACTTTCACTTTTACTTTAGTCGACTGCTTTCTTGAAACCTACAAATAGTTTTCCATCTTATTTTTTCTTCTCTGTCCAGCTGGGAAGGGGGAGTAATAGAGCTGAATTTCCATCTTGAATGTTTCACAAGGACAGAGTTTTCAATGTGTTTAGAAGCTTCTTGATATATTCGTGCAATATGCCCTGTACTTGGACTTTTTTCTCTCTAAAATAATATTCTTAAAGAAGAATATCACAATCAAAATATATTTATATTGCAATTTCAGACAGGTTACCTGGTGATCTTCAGTAATCATTAATTATGAATTAATATATTTTTTCCTAATCCATAATTTATTAATACTGACAGAGAGTTAGAATCAATTATGGTAACATTTCTTAGCCGAACATTATACAGCTAGTCAAAGCTAATCACAGAAGCTTCACTTGAAGTAATGTACTGTTAATAGATGCCTTTTGTTCCTTCAAGTGCACACATTTCTTATTGTGCTATGATAGTAAATACAAATAATCAAAAATTCTGCAAGGGCATGATAAATGAAAGAATAAAAGCCACAGTTGCATTGGGATAATTTTTTTTCCTATTGTGCTGTAGTTTCCTGAAAATTAATGATTTTTAATAATCATTAGCAAAGAATTTTGGTTGTTGTTGGTATTTTGTTTGGTTTGGGGTTTTTTGTAAATGCTGTTGGAGCTTTTTTATTATTTAAAGTGTTCCTTTTAAATGTAAATAATTACAAACAAAAGAAAAAAAAAGGAACATTTTAAAACTCCCTATTTTTTCCTATATGCAAGCTGGAACTGGCATGTACATGAAACACTTTTTTTCATTTCTGAATGGGATGGTTTCATAAACAAGAGTTTATCAATGACATCTTTTATGCATTACTGTAATAAGTTGCCTGTGGAAATATATTTTAACAGGGAACAGAAGAGTATCCAAGAAAAAAGCAAGGACCTGTGAAAAATTTATATATTAAAAATGTAAGAACAGAAATAAAATATTTTTATGTTTTCCATCAAGTATTTGAATCACAAAATTCATCATCCACAGATCATTAGTTTAAAAAGAGATTTTTGAACTATATGTCAGTCTTACTCTTCAAATGACATCTTCTTTAGATTAAGTTCATTCTGATTAGCTGAGGTTTTATGATGCCTTAATGAAATTAATAAAAACTGCTTTTTGGGAATCATAAACCTGTAACTCATTGCCAGAGATTGAAAACAAAACTGCGTTCATTAGAAACCCAGTACCTTTAGATATCTCAAGGAGGGATATAAGAAAAGCCACCCACAAAACCAAACCCCAACTTTTCTTCCCCTGTATTTGGACAGTTTTTGTCTTATAGTTTCAGAAACAGGAGAAAACTTTCGATAGTCATGATGAACCTCCCCAGAAAATTGCCAACACTATTAGACACTTCTGACAAAGACAAATTCTCTAAACTTAGTTAAAACTAATTATTTTAAAAGACTTCTTCCAGCATGGTTAAATGCATTACATATGTTATGTATTGAATGAATTTGCTTCCTAACTTACCAATGGATCAATGCTACATCTATATTTACATTTTGTGCCATGGCGAGATAAGCTGGCTTACTGAGCCTCTTCTTACAAAAGACAAGAAAATCATTACTACATTTTAGTAGCCAAACAGAAACATGACCTGAGAGTTTAGCCCCTTATATATGGATATAATGAACGGTGTTGCTTTTATGTGGCAAGGTTTTGGGAGTGGGGCAGATTGCAGGGGTGGCTTCTGTGAGAAAAGGAGCTGTCTCCACGTTACACCGAGACAGATCTAACTGGCCTCAAGAGGCACCCACTGCTCGCCAAACAGAGACAAGCAATGATGATGTAAGTTCCTCTGTCATAACGTATTTCAGAAAGGCTAAAAAACACTGTGCAGCAGCTGTGAGAGAGCAGAGAGATGTGAGAGGAACAGCTCTGCAGACATCAAGATAAGTGAAGAAGGAGGGGGAGGAAGTGCTCCAGTCACGGAAGATTCCCTAAAGTCTATGAAGAAGACAATGGCAAAGCAGATTGTGCCCCTGCAGCACCTGGAGGACCACAGTGGAGCACCAATCTGTCCTGCAGCCCATGGAGGACCCCACACCAGAGCAGGCTCCTGGCAGGACCTGCAGCTTGTGGAGAGGCGCATATGCTGGAGTCAGTTTTCCAGCCAGAACTGTGTCCCCCTGTGAAGCACCCACACTGGAGCAGGCTGCTCCTGGAGGACTGCACTCTGTGGCAAGGACCCCATGCTGGAGCATGGCAAGACTGTGAGAAGAAAGGAGAGGCAGAGAAAAAGTATTAACATAATTACCATAACTTTATCCTACCCTACATCCTACCTTATTTTTACTAGCAATAAATTAAACTCATCTTCCCCGAGTCTGCTCTGTTTGTGATGGTGAGAAATAGGTCAGCATTTTTCTGTCCTTATCATCACCCATGAGCTTTTCCATCTTACTTTCTCCCTGCCTTGTTAAGGAGGGGGAGCAAGAGAGTAACTAGGAGAGAAGGGGGGGTCTGAATGCCGACCAAGGTTAACCACCACAATGGGATTCATTTCATGTGCTAATATGTCTGTACTGTGTGCCATGTAATTATTCTCTCCAACATTATGCTTTAAGCTGATTTTAGTTGTGAGATCTCTGAGACAGTCATCTTGTTAACATACACTGTGCCTACACTGTTTAGACTTATTATCAGACTAATGACATGAATTTCTTTGTGAATGTAATGATTAATTATTAAGGCTTATGGATTTACAGACAATTAAAACATTTAATACTTTGAACTTTTCAATAGCGTTCTAAAAATATTAATACTTGTCTATTTCTTTACATACATTCACAGTCATAATTGTCTTCTGTGGTGACTCAGGAGTAAAATTAAAATTATTGACTACACATCTTGAATTATTGCTGCATTACAAGACCCATAACACAGCCATCACTCTCATTAAACAAAACAAAATTTGTGTTCCTTACAAAAAGATGCCATTATTTCAGGCTGTAGTTTGAAATTTAAAAACCCCCAAACTTTTGTTAACTAAATTTGCATTTACATCTCTCTGGATTTTGTGTTAAACATGTTGAGTAATAAATATTTAGTTAACTGTAAAGAGTTAAAAATTTTCATAGTAGCGTAGTTTTATTATTGAATGCATGATAAAAGTTTTCAGACAGTGAAGTGTGTGGCAATCGTGATTACATTTACTAACATGAATAAAATTATTAATATGTCAAATGAAGTTTTGTAGTCAAATGGTTCATGTAAGGAAATTTTAACTGTACAAATTAATAAGCTGAGTAGAAAATTCAAAACATGAAGTTGAACATAGTATTTTATTTGCTTCTGTCTCTATGGGTTGAGGGGGTTTTGACTCTGATAAGTGACATGTGAGAAGTCTCTCATAAGAGGCTTCTAAGCATTCACAACTTCACTATGCCTGCATTTCACACAGTATATTTACTTAGTATGCATCACTTATTTTGCAGTACCTTTCCCCTCTGATAACATGAGCTTCTAGGTGATTCAGTCAATTTGATTATGGAGTCTTTCCAAGGCTAATCCTGAGAAAGTGGGTGATTCTGTTGCCTGCCATTACAGAAGCACTGGGGCATGGCCGTGCTTCTCTGTCCAATCTAAAGAATTCTGCTGTGGCTCTTTGTTCTTCATTACACCTCCTTTTCAAACATGAGGCAAGTTACAGCTAGTTGCAAAAAGGGCTGTCTCATTATGCATTTCAAACTGGAAGCAACTGCTTTGATCAACAAATCCCCAAAGCTCTCTGTGTGATTTTGGCCTTCACCTAATGTGTCACAACAGCATATAGAAAATTATATATGGCATTTATAAACTAACTCTGAAATCTATGCGGGAAGTCTGGATTTTACCACACTGTTTTGTCATCTGTAATGTTTAATCTTAATTATCTACTTCAAATGTGTAAAACTTGTTTCGAAGATTCCTTAGGCATGTTATTAAACAAAAGCTTGACAAATTTTGCTGAAAAAGCACCTGATAAAACAGTGATATAATAATACTAATAAAAATAATGCTCTGAGTTTACATGCTACTTTGCATTTCAGTAGCAGTGCAGGGACATTACCTAATTAACTTTCCTGACATAGCTTTTGAACAAAAATTAGTGTTTTCTTTTTACATAACTTATCCAAGGTTGTAAGCAGTTTATCACAGGTGCATCTACAGAAAGCTTTATCTTAGAGTTTGGGCTTCTCTTTTTAGAAAAAAAAGAAAGCATACAACCCCTCTCCTCACTTGAATCCACATTTAATACATTTCCCTGAAATGACATTTCGGTTCTGTATATGCCTCTTAAAAATTTTTGAATTTCCCTATGAATTTGTTCTCTTTTTAGAAAGATACAAAAGTCTGAGTTCACAATACGTGCAAGTGGACTTTTATGAATGAAGGTTAAAAGCTTCCTTTCTAAAATGCGTGGTTTCTCCAGCCAGCTGAAATGACATCCATAGCAAGAAGTATTTAAGCTAATTTAGGTTTTTTTGGCATTATGTTGACATATTTAAGAGTGGAAATCTCTGACTGGGGTAAGGACTCCGGAGAAAGTAGAACCTCTGAGGTACTGGGAAGTTTACACTGTTAAAAATCTTCTTTTGGTTTTGGGACTAACTCAAACTTTTCTGTTGGAGGTGTAGCTGGTGTGTTCGTTTGGCTGACAGATGGAGAGAGACTTTTCATGAAGGCCCATAGTGACAGAACAAGGGCAGTGGTTTTAAGCTGAAAGAGAGTAGGTTCAGGCTGGACATATGGAAAAAGTTCTGTTACTGTGAGGGTGGTGAGACACTGAAACAGGTTGCCCAGAGAAGTTGTGGGTGCCCGTTCCTGGAAGTGTTCAAGGCCAGTTTGGATGGGGCTGTGAACAATCCGGTCTAGAAGAGGTGTCCCTGCCCATGGTCAGGAGGTTGCACTAGGTGATTGTTAAACACCCCTTTCTACACAAACAATTTTCTGATTCTGTGAGTCTATTACTAGCTAATAAGAATTTTACTACTACAATATTGTATTAGTTTACTTAATTGTTAGATTTACCCCCAAATGACAAATAAGTACCACACAACCTGGTGGGGAAGAGAACTGGAAAGAAAAGATAAACCTTGTGGGTTAAGAATAGCTTATTAATTGAACAAAAAGATAGTTATAATAATAATTATAATAAATATATCATTACTAATAAAATACCATTATTACTAAATATTCTATGAATAAGAATAATAATAATAGTCATGATAAGGAGATGGGGAGAGAGTAGCCGAAAGANGACTCCGGAGAAAGTAGAACCTCTGAGATACTGGGATGTTTACAGTGTTAAAAATCCTCTTTTGGTTTTGGGACTAACTCAAACTTTTCTGTTGGAGGTGTAGCTGGTGTGTTTGTTTGGCTGACAGATGGAGAGAGACTTTTCATGAAGGCCCATAGTGACAGAACAAGGGCAGTGGTTTTAAGCTGAAAGAGAGTAGGTTCAGGCTGGACATATGGAAAAAGTTCTGTTACTGTGAGGGTGGTGAGACACTGAAACAGGTTGCCCAGAGAAGTTGTGGGTGCCCGTTCCTGGAAGTGTTCAAGGCCAGTTTGGATGGGGCTGTGAACAATCCGGTCTAGAAGAGGTGTCCCTGCCCATGGTCAGGAGGTTGCACTAGGTGATTGTTAAACACCCCTTTCTACACAAACAATTTTCTGATTCTGTGAGTCTATTACTAGCTAATAAGAATTTTACTTCTACAATATTGTATTAGTTTACTTAATTGTTAGATTTACCCCCAAATGACAAATAAGTACCACACAACCTGGTGGGGAAGAGAACTGGAAAGAAAAGATAAACCTTGTGGGTTAAGAATAGCTTATTAATTGAACAAAAAGATAGTTATAATAATAATTATAATAATTATATCATTACTAATAAAATACCATTATTACTAAATATTCTATGAATAAGAATAATAATAATAGTCATGATAAGGAGATGGGGAGAGAGTAGCCGAAAGAAATGAGTGATGAATAATACCATTACTCAGCTCATTCTCAAAAAGTGATGGGCAGCCTTCCATGTAACTCCCAGTTTCTATATTGGGCATGATGGTCTATGGTATGGAATATCTCTTTTGCCAGTTTGTGTCTTCTGTCCTTGCCATGGTCCCTCCCAGCTTTTTGTGTAGGTCCTCGCTAGCAGAGACACTGAAAAGTCCTTGACTGAGGGTAGGCACTGCTTAGCAACAACCAAAACATCAGGGTGTTATCAACATTCTTCTCATAATAAAGCTGAGAATCACAGCATTGTACCAGCTACTAAGAAGAAAATGAACTCTGTACCAGACGAAACCAGGACACTAATAAAGTGAAATGTGTCCCTCCTTGTGTGAGCCACTAAATAACAGAGCCAATATATGACTACCTAAATATTTACAGAAATAGTGGTATGTAAGTAAGCTTTTTGCCTCGGGTGGTCCCTGTGGCAGACAGTGTATCCAATTTAAATGAACGTGGTATTAATATATGCTATCTGTGGTAGCTCCAGGCATTGACAATAACACTCATCAAGATTTAGTAGGATCTTTTTCCTGTTATTAGGATATGCATTACAAGACACTAATTTTGTTAGTCATTTCTTAATTAGAATAACTTGATTTTATTTCTGAAATTTACAGAATTATGACATGATTGTTGAAGGGACATTTTGTTATTTCTTATACCAAATGAATCCAGTAAGTTACATAAATAGTTTTTTAAGTTTACCTCCTGACTACTGCAAGCAACTGCTTCATACTGTCAGTGCAATGGCTGAGAGGGTGCTCTCCATCCATGGATGGAATACCATAAACCAAGTGAATAAGTCACTTATTGGTGCTTGCACACTTTGGTGAACTCTGCATATCTGATGCTTGAAAAGATGGAAAAGCAAGGCTTTTCTCCTTTGATAATGATTTAGCCTACCATTTAAGCTTATCCTTGTGTCTTGTTCATTTCCCCATGTATCTTGATGAATTAAACAGAAATTTCAGATAGAGCCATGTTGACTGAGACTCCTACTCTTGCAAAAAATAGAATGCCTATCCAGCCCCAGTGTCTGGCACCTGGTTTAACTTACCCTGGTCTCTCCAGTCACTGACTCAGGGCCCATAGTACCCAGACACTCACTCTGTTTCTAGATGCAGCACCATGAACATCTTGTGACCCAAGGTCCCCAACCAGTTGCTGCACTCAGACCTCTATACACACACATACACACAGAGAATGGAGTTTTCCCTCACCCAGGCTGGGGGTCAGAAACACAGAACTGTACAGACACTGCTGAACAAGAATAGGGAAAACAAGTGTACTGTTTTGTTTATTTGTGACAAGCCCTTCTTATTACCTTACTCTTTCATTTTCCCATCTTTGTTCCTCTCCAAATCACCTAAATTATTTCCTTTTCCTACTTTTGTTTCCTTCGCTAGAATCCCACAAGAAGTCCCAGGCATTTCAGTCATTAATTGGTCCTCCTTTGCATCCCATTTCCACAGACTCCCCCAGTCAGTTCTATAAGCGCTTTAGTGTTGACTTACTGGGTTTCACACTTTGACTGAATTGCCTGAGACAGCCCTGGGAAGAGCCCGTATATGGTGTTCCTTCCTCTGAAATTTTAATTTGGGGTTCTCCAAAACCAGAGAAAATAAAATATCTCCTGATATTGCACCCCTGTCCTCCTCTGGGCTTGTGAGGCTGATGGTTCTCCTGTGCTGGGCCTATCATAGCCAGGGCAAGGTATTGTTTGGTCCTCCCCATCTGCCATTGTCTCTTTGGATTCATGTGTTGGTGTGCAGACAAGCTGTTATCATATAAGCCAATAATGTAAATGTAAACATATACAAATGAGCTCTCTGAATAGCTAATGGAAATCTAGTCTTTATGGTCAGTGAAGAAAGCAGAGATATTCAGCCTACCAACTGAAGTGTCAGCTAATTAAACCGCTTTTATCCTATTTGCTGTTTGAGCAAAGGCTTGACCTATTTTCTGAAAATCTGAATTTAGTTGCTTTTGAGAGACCACAGGATATCGGTCATTCACAAATGACTGGCAGAAGTGACATGGGACTTCTGAGATACCTGTGCTCTTCAAAAGCAGCAGCTGTCAGGCAGGCAGGGTACCTTTTAGATTTTCAAGTGAAATTTTAACTGGTTCACGCAATGAAAGTAGTGCTATTATTTTCATTTCTATTACATGAGTCACACTTCTAATATACAACAGAAAAAAAATCCTTGATTTTCTTTTGTATATTTTTGTCTGTGGCTGCTAAAAATAGGTTTCTCAGAAGAACTACATGGGTAGACAAGTGTAGTGAATCAGCAGTGCATTAAACTAGGGCAATGAAGCACAAGGATTGCTTTCTTCAAATAAGATTCCAAATGTAATTTAGATTTTGTTAGCTAGTAAATAGGTTCCGGCAGAACTGATACAGCTGAACCAATATCTAACATCAGTTCACTGAACTGTGGCTGTCCTCTGGGGTTCCAAATGTCAACATAGCAAAGCATTTTATGAGCAGAATGAAGTGAACAGAATTCATCTATATTCTGAACAGTTGTATCAGGCACGACAATTTTGTCTACCTGAAACCTTAATAGACGTGTTCCCTTCACATCTGCACATCATGGTACTTTTCCAAGGTAAGAAGCCTGGGACTTATTTCAATTTGCACACACTGTCCTTGTAATTGTTAATTAACAACACAGTTTCCAAGTAGTTGGACTCCACCCTTTCTTGACATTCTATTTCGTAGTAGTTGCACTGCTACATATTTAGCAGAACAAGAATTTAAAAAATGGAATGTTAGTAAAAAATGCTAAAAAGTAAACAAAAATGTTTTAAGTGAAAGTATTAGCAAAGTGATCTAAATGCTTTGCTCACAGTTTGGTCTTTTTGATCAACAGAAACTTTTGATCAAAGTTTAATATTTCACCTTCCTAAAAGGATGGAGTCTATCAGTCTTTCTTAAAGAGAAGGCATAAAAAACTTTTAAATATAATTAGGAAAAACATTAATTTTAAAATTCTAAAACCAAATATTTTGCCACTAACTAGGAATCCTTTCTCAAGATAAGAAAAGATTAACTAAAGTGCCCATCTTAGATCTTATTTAAACGATAAGTAAAACAAAAAATTCGGTACCTGATCCAGGCCATAATAAAGCTGATTTCTAGCAGACTGAATTAGAGGGACAAAAGAAAAACGAAATGGAAAGAAAATTTTTTATCAAAAATATACTGAACTGTGAGTAACAGGAGCATTTGCGAAGAGGTGAATGTTTGGGGTTTTTTCCCTGCATAATAGTAACTAAGTCAAGTAATACAGACATTTTATTTCCTATATAGGCTTTATTTATAAAGAAAAGGGTCAAAGAACTTAATATATTCTCTTTAAATCAATTAAAAGAAATTTTGAATTACAAGTCACTTTGGAAAAAAACAACAAGAACCAAAACCACAGAGAAACAGACCAAACAACCAACCAGTCTGCTCTCACAGCTTTAACTTTCTTTGAGATTTCCCTCAATGGAGAGCAAGTATACGAAAACGGGATGCGAGAAATGAAGGGAGGGAAAAGGAAAAAAGTCAAATAGAAGTTTAATAATACATATTTTCTCATAGAAGAGGTGCTTGACCCCTCTAATAATCATTAGTAAGCTCAAGATTCAGTTGTTTATTCATTTAAACAGAGAAATCTGTTAGCAGCTACTGACATGAAATTAGATAATTGAGGGGATTTTTGGCCAAAACCTGCATTTCCTTCCTTCCTTCCTTCCTTCCTTCCTTCCTTCCTTCCTTCCTTCCTTCCTTCCTTCCTTCCT
>VZRQ01004562.1:69626-91087 GCA_013397975.1 Machaerirhynchus nigripectus | reverse complement strand
CTCCCTCCCTCTTGATCCTCTTCTCATTCGTTTTCTATTTCTCTGTCTCTGACCATCCTGCACCCAAGCCTTTAGCTACACTGCCAAGAGGATAAGCTTTTGTGTCTTACAAGAGAAAGGCAGTGAGTTAAAAGTGGGCTTGATTTTGTGCAGTGTTACTTGGCCCCGTCCAGGCTCTGCCTGTGCTATCAACTGCCTGGACAAATGCCTGCAGTTGGGGAGCATTTCCCTCCCTCCACTTTTGATTGGTTTTCATGGCTCACTATATGAATTGGAAGAGAGTAGGGAGTGTAGTGAAAATGTTTATTGCCTGGGGAAGAAAAATAATTGGGACTTGTACTGGCTGGGTGCCTTGGCACATCAACAGCAGTGACCATAGTTAAGAGAATGTTTGGCAAGGTTTTTACTGTTAGGCTTTTGAAATACATGAAAAAGCCTTCATGGCTGATAAGCCAAAAACACTACTAAGCTATGAACATGAAAAGAAATCTAAACCAAAAAACAAACAGATTTTCCACAAAATAATACAATAAAAATTGTTAATTTAGGCTATTGCAATTCTATATTAAAAATGCTATTACTCTAAATTTAATTTTGCACAGAAAAAAAGTGTAATGCTTCCACAGAGATATGTTACATATATACATTCTTCTTCTATTGATAGCTGTCATTTTACTTACACTTCATTACTGCCTTTTAATTTAAATACATCTAAAACACTTTAACTAAATTTACATAAATTTGTACATTTAGTCTAAACTAGTCATCTACAGTACTTCTACAGTCAATGAAAAAAGAACAGCATCTTTGGAAAATCAATTATTCCAATTGGTTTAGACATCTAGATGCCTTTAGACATTACTCTTTCTTTCCACAGATGAGAAAGTCTGATGAATCAGAATATGCTACCATATCAGAATCATGATTGAGTACTGCAGAGGTAAAAAAAATATAAAAATTAGTATCATCACTACCAGAATAGCAACAGGAATATTTTTTGCCATGCCATACTAAATTCTCTCAGTCTTGCCCCAAGTATGCTCTTTCTATGTTCATATCCTTTCCCTTACCAGGACCACAGTCTTCTTCAACAGAATAAATGAAGTAGAAATAGGCTTTTCTTCGCTGTCTCTGGTGTCATTCCCCCTCCAAAACCTCAAGAAGTAACACTGTCATATATTCAATCAGTAATAGTCAGCCGAGGCATAGGCAATTTTAGTGAGTGCATACAATGAAGTCTTTCAACTCCAGAAACTCAAGAGAAACCTTCACTGAAGCATCACTGGCATCACATTTGGTCGTATAAAATTCCTTTGTATGACATCACTGTCGTTATTGATACGATGTTGTCCATGTGAAGACTGTGAAGAAAGTACTATGATGTGTTTAACTATGCCCTTCCAGGTAGCTAAAAATAGTTGCAGAACACCTGCTGTGGTCAACAGCAGAGAATTTATTAGGAACCAAACTATTTCTGAATCTTCATCTAGAATATTTAGTAAGAAGATCCAATAGCTAGTAACTCTTCCAATAGAGCTTAAAAAGCTCTTGATGAAAGTAAAGGCATCCTAGTATATTTTTTTTCATTCTAATGCACCACCTATGTCATGTTTCACCAAGTCCCAAATGAAGGTGAAATTATACTTTTTCCAGTACCCTTTGATATATATTTTGAAGTTGTAGAAATACCTACTGGTCATGTTTTAAGGGAACACTAAAATCAGTCCTGTGGAAAGATGTGTAGGCAAAGCAATTATTCCTGTCACATAGTATGTATTCTGAAAACTCTTTTTCTAAGTTTTATGAATCTCTCACTAAAATTCTATCCTATCTGGAAAATTCTATATGGTGTTCCCAAAATATGCAAATTACATATTTTTAAAATTAATTTTCCTATTTTTACAGTATTTTCTGAGAGGCTAGTGGTTTTTTAGGTTTTATTTTCTTCTGTAACATGTAGTCATAAGAGACACTCGTCATCTGCAGAGACTCAAAAGGTTAAAGAACCAACAGTTTTGCCCAGCTGTTTTTATTTCCTTTCAGTAAAATGTTCTCAGAAAAAAAAGTCTTCAGTATAATACCTAAAAATAATTAGAGCTGTTAGCAAAAATCAGAGGGAAAAGAATCTTGGATTTAAATGAAAATGTTTTCCAAGACTTCTTAGCATGTAGGTGCACTATATGAAAAACAGTCTTGTTAACCCACCAACCCCCTAAATAACACAAGAAAAGCTGAGTTTTCAGTGGACACAGAAAAGCACAGCTTTGTGAGCAAGATTTGAAACTACTGAGAGTTCATTGTATTTTCAGGGTCAGATTGTTCCTTGACAGTTGCATTGTATAACAGTCTAACTGTCTCATAAATAATAGAACTAGCTTATGTCAAATTAATTAACAATTAACACTATGTGATTCTGTAGTATTTCTTCTTTTTATTTTTTTTCTTTTTTGGCAGGGGAGAAGTGTTTTTAATTTACAAGTCAGTTTCAATGTAAAAATAAATACATTTTAAGAACTAAGCTCCTCTCTGGGACTTAAAAAAAAAAAATTCTCTTATGCACATTCCTTCAACTCATCACCAGAATAAATTTTTCTCATATTCAGGCATCTAGTAAAACCCCCCTGCCATAAGCAGGGACATTTTCTACTAGATCAGGTTGCTTAGACCCCATCCAACTTGGCCTTGAATGTTTTTAGGGACCTCAGAGACAGCTCTAAACCTCAGCTCCTTTTGTTACCTGGGCTATCACTGCAGTCCTGAAGCCAGTTTGTGCTGTAGGTGAAATGCTGGTGCTGCCTGTTGCGTTTTGACTAAGCAGCACAAAATGAATGAATTGTCTCCAACCTTTGGCAATGACATGGCTCCTGGTACATTTGCTGACAGTTTCTGGGCACACAGAATGAGTTTTTTCTTTTCAGTCCTGCCAGGGTGGAGTTGAGGTCCTACTGCAAAAGTTATTGCTTGATCTGCCTCTGTTCGTGGAAGAACAAATGTAGGTCTCTTTAGGGCTCTGAATTCTACCTAAATTTCTTTATAAGTTCCCCCCAGTTTGACTGGATACTTTTCTAGTTCATGGGTGATTGTCTGCTAGATGTTATTTTCAAGGCACTTGCTGCTATTCAGCCACTAAATCTTCTTTATCTTTAAGGCAGACTGCCTTTACAGTTACAGCTGTCTTGACAAGCTGGGTTTTGATGGTAACCTGAAGATACAAGTCCCACATCATCCTCATCTTCTTGCTCTCACGTGATTTGACAGAGGAGAAAATGAACTACAAAACAGCTCCTGCAGTGACTAACACATGTAACCAATTTACCTTAATGAAACTACAAATTTCAGAGAATATATGTTTTGGATTATTAGTTGCCAAGTAACTTACTGAATAAGGACACACGTGACCTGTTGTAGTCAGGTCAGCAGATAACCCCTATCAGAGTAGCAAAGGCCAGCATGGTTACTCATGTCTGTGTAGAATAATAAATTTGTGCAGAGGGGATCAGTATCCATCCTCTGAGGACTCTGCTGTTTGCAAGTGAGGAATTCACAGGATTAAGTCAGGGTTCCAGAGGAATATTTGTGCTGGGAAGCACATTCAGAGTAAGCAGTAAGGTTTATAGGTTTAAGGGGGAAAAAGAAACCTGAGGAAAACTGTGGTAGCTGAGATATTGAAATAATGTAAATGAATGAGTTTCCATGGAGAAGGGGTCAAGTATCATTCAGTTAACTTCCTCCACTGTGAACTGATATTAGCTTATGGTTTTTTATAGTTTATAAGAGTTTCTATAAAGGGATGACTTAGATAATTAATAAAAAGGACATTTTACCAGATTCTATTCTGCTTTTGTGAAACCTGAGAAAAGAGAGATTGAAGGGATTTGATTTTGTTTGGTTTGATTTTGGTTTTGCTTAACTGGAACTTTTTTTTCCATTTTCTTATTTTTTTATCTAAGATAATTATTTTTGTTTAGCCAAAATAGGAAGGCACAATCTTTATTTAAGATAGAGAGAAATACACTGCACTTACTATTTAAATTATTATATCTTAGGCCATGAATTTTGGTTAGCTAATGCTCAAGCAGTATACAATACACTGTGGTTCTCTCCTCCTTAACAACGTAAAGGATAAGAATGGTATGAATAATAATTAACTTGCAATGACCAAGTTCTTCACTTGCAAGAAATATGAAAATTAGGTCTAAGGTTCTCTTCTCAATACGGTCACTCTAATTCAGCTAACATACTTCTCCAAGTATCTAAGCATAACCTTGAGTGCTTTACTTGTCTGCAGTGTCCTTAAGCATTTATTGGATGTTCACTCCATTAAAAAGCAAACGACAGCACAATTTTATGCTTGCTCTTATATATGACTTCATGCAACAGTAGAGCAATAAAGCTTAGAGCTGAACGTAATCATAAGTAAATGGGGTAAAAGGGTACAGTTTTCAAACAGTGTAAGTTTATTTCATATACTTCCTCTCCAAGCTCTATGGCCTTAAAGTAACCTAGACTCTGGTTGTCATCAGAACAAGCAAATTCACATCCATTTAAGATATTTGGGTCAATCTTTACAAGGTTCTATGAGGTATGCTTAGGTTTTCTACTTATCAGTCTTTCTTTTTTGACTTCTCAGAGAAAGAGAATGAGTGGGAAGGTACCTTTTCAGAAATGCCCAATTGACATTATACTTACTTTTATTTCCTTTGTCTGTTAAGCAGATGATCCATTCTCTTTTCCTCTGGAGATTAAAGTTGATAATCTCAGTGAGAAGAAAGTGTTTTGATTAAGTATGAATTCCTCAATAGTCTACTTAAGCGTTCATGGCCCTGAAGGTATAAGGAAAGAGGTATTTGAGTGAAAACTACAGTTCTGGCATTTTTTGATAAGAATAAGACATTTTCAGAGAGAGAAAGATTTTAACGCAAAGGAGACAAAACGCATAATTCTGATGTTGAAATAAACAGCAGATTTGTTCTTCCGTAATCAAATTGAAATTCCAGGCAGGGAACATGTGTCCATTTCAGACTGAAAGTGTGGATCCTATATTCTGTTCTTGATAGATTTTTAAAAAAACTTGTTGCGTGATAGACTGAGAAAAAAGAATTGCCTCAATTAAGTGGAGTCTTGTCTATTAAGTGTTAAAATCTTATCCTGTAACAAAACATTCAGTGTGTTTGTGCAGTACAATAGAAAACGACCCCAAAATAATTTAAAGCCAGGAGAAGGTTAATATTTGTCCTAAAGACACTGAAGGGACTGAAATTCCTTCTTTCCTATGTAACTTATTATAAAATCTTCAGTTAGAATCGATGATTAGAAGAACAGGGGGAAGCAAAGAAGAACATGAAACAGAAGGGGGAAGCAAAGACTCTTCACTGCAAGGATAGAACAGGATAACGGCATCACAAGGAACACAAAAAATTCAAATGAGCATCAGAGATTTCCTAGGAGGCAGAAAAGTTCATGCTGCTTTGACTTTCCCAGCCAACAATAACATACAGAAGATAAAACCCCCTAAGAACAGTATTTCAAATGTAAGTCAGCATCATATGTTTCATGCAGTCAGAAGCTGAGTAGACGTTGAAAAAAACCCACAAAACCTGTCCAGTTATGATTGCATGCATGACTTATTGTTGTCTTAGGATATGTACAAAACATACTCTGTCTTAACTGCCTTGAAAAAAAGCTGCCTTACCTGACAATGCTTTATCTCCAGGAACAGTGTCTACAGACTGCTTAAAATTACATTTGTATAATTTGGCCAATTGTATCAGAAACTATTGTGGAGGTCTCCTGGATGACCAGGGTTTTTGCATATTTTCTGAGATATTAAAGAACACACTTCAGCAGCAGCAATTATCAGTTGATCCATGCACAGCAGGAAGGAAGGAACATGAGAATTGTCCAAAAATCTACCTGGACAGCTCCTGCAACCACTAGTCAAACAGTTTATTGTAAAATCTGCTAGGATTTAAGTTAATAAATAGTTCTTAAGCCTGTCCATTTTCTCATCTGGGCAGAAACTAGCTGGGGAGTTCTTGGATCACTCAGGTAACTGATGACTTAATGCCCTGGCTATAAAAATAGGCACATCCCTAGTATCCAGCTATATCACAATTGTAACTCTAGGACAAATGATTTTTATCCTTAAAAAAGAAAGAAGGGTTTTCACACAAATAACACAGGAGTTATATTTTGCAAAATGTTATAGATTGTGATTTTACTAAATAATAGATTCCATAGAACATTTGCAATTTTTTTTCGGGAAATAAAAGACACAAGTAACTGTAAGACCCAGGTGGAGATTCTTGAAACAGAGAAATTGATGCTTCACTGACTTGCACTTTTACACTTCACAGTGAGAGTTCACTTGCAAATTTTTGTTTGTTTTCATAAGAAAATGAGTACAACACTAATTCAGAAAAACAGTCTTTGTATATTAGTCTCCCATTTATGACAGTTGCCAGTAGTGGAGGCATTAAGAAAACTCTAAGACACAAGTTACACAGCAGTTCTTGCCTAGTGTACCTTCTTAGATTCATGGAAATTTCTACAACCAATTGCAGAGAAGTTTGCATCCAGATCATTCAAACAGCTGATGGATCCATCACGCTTTAGTTTTTCTAATGTCTTTCTATTGTTTTTCTATACGACATTCTGATGCAAAGAGGGTGTGGATGTGGGTGGGAAAGCAAGCTAACTCTGCTAGAAATTTTCTAGAAATTTCTGCCTGGAAATTTCATAGTGGACTGTAGCTCTGGCATAAAAATAAAATAAATAATAAAAAAGAAAAAAACCCCACAAGTTCAATGACTATTCCCAATTTGCCTTCCTTATGCTGTCACTGATGCTAATGTAATTCACTATCCTTTGCTCGCAGCAACCACTTTTTCTCACAGTGAGAGGCAAAGCAATATATTCAGTCTTTTCTCACATTAAGAACTTCCAATATTCATGATCGTTCCTGAAATCATGGTCAGTTGTTGGTGGGTTTTTAATTTTTTTTTAAATTAAGTATGATCTATACACAGTACATATCAGAACTGGAAAGAGTGACCATGGTGTCATGAATTTATATAGTGATTTAATCAGTTTGTCTTTCATATTGCTAAAAATTGCTATCTACTTTTCAAAGGAATATCCATATGACTCTAAGATTTTATTGAGCACTAAAAGATAATTTAGAATCATTGTTGTTTAGACACTCAAAATATTTTCACCATCCACATTATTTTGAATTTTCCACATTAAAATTTATAAACTGTGAAATCCCATACAGTATAAAACAACTGAAATCCTATACAATATAAAGCAACTGCATGCAAAATTCATCCACTGAGCTTTCAGCACCTATAGCATAAGCATGTGTGCTGCAGTGTCTATTCATAGGAGATGGAGACAAACAGGAATTTTGAGATGAATGATTCACTTGTTTTCTTTCCCTGCAAGGAAAAATGAATTGTGCAGTAGAAGCACTTATCGCTCTCCACAGAACATAATAGCATTCTAGATGACTGAGTCAGATGTAGCCATAGATATTGCAGACAGAGTTAGATGAACTGAACTTCATCTCTCATCCAAGGGCTTTCTAAGACATCTAAGATGGAAAGACTTCATCAGAGATATACCAAGTCTTTACTTATCGTATTTTTTAATAGGTTATCCATCCACGCTGAAAAATGAGCTATTTTATGACATATAAAGTGATCTGGAATAAATTTAGCCTTCATTCGTGGACAAACCACATTCTTGGTCCTTACTACTGTAACGGTGGTTGATTTTTTTTCCTTGGTTGGGTTTTTAATTCATATGTATAATAATCAAGGAGGAACAGAGTGTAAGTAAAAGTCATGAAACAGGATTAGTTAGTGAGTAATCACTGGTAATATTCTAAAGATAAATACTACTTCCTGTATAATTGCAACAGCAACCCAGAAAACAGTTGGATTATGAAAACTCTTACGGATTATGACATTTTGAATTTTACAATGGACATTTCCTGCCTTCTGAGATCAGTCCCTAAATCAATAGACAAAAGAATTTTTCTTTTAATGAACAAGAGGTTTTTGTGTTAGCAAGAAAAAAAATTGGAAACCTAACTTAAGGATCATACCTAATCACCCATTAAGCCCCTGTAAGAAACTTTAATGTTTATCTCAAGAATCGACAACCTTTAAAAAATTCCCATTCAGAAAATAGATTACAGTTTATGTAAGCACAGCTTTCTGCAGCAGAAAAGAGTTTATGGTTTCATTAAAGGAAGGGAAGCCTGTGAGTGTGACAGCTGACACACTCCACAGGGGATTCATCTTTATAAACACTTGTTTTCTGTTGGGGTTTGTGGAGTGTATAAGCAGAATTTAAAAGAAAGAAAAATTGGTTTCATAAAATCTTAGCAACTTAATTAAAGCTTACTGCATATACATTTTATGCTGGGAAGAGGAAAGTTGGTCGATTTTGTTTTAGAGTAATAACTGGATAAGCTTCCTGGGGAAGTAACACAGACACTCAACACAAATTCACAAAGAAATTAATTCCATGTTTTCTATCTATCTCAGGCTCAGCTGATACTGTGACAGCTACAAAAACCTTTCATGTAGACGTGCTCATTTTCACAATATACATTTTCCAGTGCCTCAGCTTGTCATTTTATTAACTGAAAGATGATTAAATACTATCATCTATTTCAAACTGTTTCCAAAAGGTTCAGTGCGTACTAATCTAGAATAGCTAGAAAAAGCAGTAACACACAGTAGTAAGTGAAGAATCAAATACTAAAGTTATAGTTCTATTTTACAAATAGGCATTGTCAGATGTATCAGGTATATGATACTGTATCATTTTCAGTATTGAATTAGAAATATTAATTTAAAAAAATGGTAAGTAGTAATTATATAGGTTTTGAAAATTATTAGAATTATGACAGCAAGGTCTTCTTGTATTGAAAACACTGTTCCAGTCACAGCCTTATGTGGCATTACAGACTTTCAAAAAATTTACCTATATAAATGAAAAAAAACCCATCCCCACAACAAACCCCAAAATAAAAGTTGAAATGACTAGTGTGTAAAAGCCAGATGTGGTGGGTTGGCCTTGGTTGAATGTTAGCTGACCACCAAGTCTCTCTCTCATTCCCTTCCACAGTAGGATGGGAGAGAAGAAAAAAAGATGGAAAAAACTTCTGCGTCAAGATAATGGGACTTCAGAAAATCAAAAGAAAAGGCTTCACATGGAAGCAAAGAAAACCAGAAGATTTTATACCCTAATTCTCATTAGCAGGTGATGTTTGGCCACTTCCTGGAAGAAGGACTTCAGAACACGTAGTGGTTGCTCTGGAAGACAAACACCGTAATGACGTTTCCCCACTCTTTTCTCTTAGCTTTTGTTGCTGAGCAGTGTCCCTCTGTGGGAAAAGAAACATCCCAGACAGACCCAATACACTAGGTTGAATCAAACACTTAAACAAGTGCAGTCTGGCATAGGTGAATATAGACATACTCCAATAAAATAATTCAGAAAACCCTTTTCTAAACTTCTTAGATGATTAAGACTTTGCTATTCCTTCATTACTTAAAATTATATCACTAGAACTCTTATTAGAACAATTACCTTTGATGACATACCTACTTGAGTATCTCTATCTACCCTGAAGTAATTTCAGACCTGGGAATTAAGTACTCACATTTTTAAATCTCTTGGAGGACATTGCATATTAGGTATTTTCAAACCAAGATTAACTGACTACCAGGACAGAATTCAATTAAAAACACAGACAGAGCATGAGTTGCCAATTGCTTAAATTATAGGCTTAGTCAAAGAAGCCTTCAGAACATGTTTCCTGCAACCCAGAGTGAATGACTGAATCTTCAGGCTCATAAATTCATAAACAGGTTAAAGGAGATAGTACTGTGCGTTGATCTTGACTCATGGTCAGGTGCCCAACAAACTGATCTCTCACTTGCCCCAGAAGTCACAATACAAAATGAAAACTTTGTGGCTCAAGGGAAGGACACTGAGTTAATGTATTTGACAAATTACTGGAGAACGTTAAGGAAATTTTGTTTGTCTTTGTAGAGAGCAAATATTGACCAAGTAGGAGTGAAACTATTTATATGGGCATGGGTCTCTTACAGTTCTCAGTGATTTCAATGATGTTGACCCATTTTCTCACCTATTTGGTTGTCCTTACAGCTAAAACTCTTCAGACATTTGCTATGACTGATGTTACAGTTTTGATATTATTATTAGTATTATTGAAACTAAATAGCTAATGTACCCCCATGCAAAATCTGGTTTTTGGAATCAATACACACAATTAAAAATATGCTACATAGGGATTTCTATTCATAACTTGAGATAATTTTATTTCCAGCCTTGGTTATGGAAGCTAAATATAACTATCATTCTACTGCTGCCTGGTATCAGGCTGCCTTACTCCTGGCATTGTAATGGACTCAAAACTCTTAATTATTCTAATAATCATTCCTACTATGACAAGAACCCATTGTAGATGAATCGTCTTAAAATGGCACAATTCCAAATTGGTCCTGATCAAACAGCACTTTTTGGAATTTCTACACATTTTTTATGACTCGAAATAAAATTACAGCATGATATATATGATTGAATGCCATTAATATTGACTATTCCTCTGCTTCTCCCCCAAACTGGCAATGACATTCTGCAAGGGAGATGAGTGTGAAGCAGTTAAATATTCCACATAATATATGTCTAACAAATATACTGTTTTCATTAATCATTCTGCATAGATTTTCCACTTCATTCCAACTGTTTTCAATTAAAGTTGTAAGAATTATAATGACTTTAAAATAGTAAACTTTATTCTACACCAAGCATTAGTTATGCCATCATTAGTTATGTCTAATTCATAGGAAAAATGAGCTCTGGCAGATTTACAGTGGGTTTTTTATTCATTTTTATGTCCTCATAGGTTTCATTACAAATTGAAAATAGAGGGAATTATTTAAATGCTTGGCATTAAATAGCCTTAATGTGTGTGTTCAGAAAAAGACAGTTGCTTATTTTTAGGCAGCAGGAACTGTAGAAAATTCAATACATGAATTTGAAAAAGAAGGAAGTCTATTCAAAGGAAGTCTTTACCACGTGGTGAAAGAAATACGGCTTAAATTTTTAACACTGAAATATGCTCAAATTTTTGATAATCATGGCTTTATTGGATTTTGGCTGTGATATGTTTTAATTTTTTTTAACTTTGAAATACCACAGTAATCAAGATCAGTATTTCTCAGAGAAATTCCATATGCATTAAAATATGAGCTTGTTGACTTTCAGGTGAATTTTTAACTGCTATATTCTATATACTGGTTTTATTATATGGTTACTATTAAAGCATGCAAAATGATCCTCCATTTATATTACCTCATAATTAATCTATTTTAGGCTATCACCAATTTAGATATATATATAATGTGCCTCTATTATTTGCTGGTTTTTATTAAATTGGAAACTGAGCAAGCAATATATAGGGAAAAATATAAATGTACACTGAGTAGGAAAAAAAAAGCTTTTTCATATTTTTTTCCTATATTCTCTCATGGAATCACATTTTTTCTTAAAAACTTTTACCTTCCTTAGTATAAAATCAGTAAATTCCTTACATGTGCCAAAACCAGCTTTTAAAATGTCCATATCTACATGACTTTTTTCTGTTCTAAAATGAAATTTTCTTTAAATGACTTTGTTTTTCTTTCCATTTCTCCCTTGGAAAACAGCAGCCCTTGGTTTGTAATTATGGAGATTTACTGCAAATCTTAGGAAGTACATTGTTTCTTAATTTACTCAAGCCAGAAGAAGCCTTCACTTTTGAATATGACACCAATTAACTAAAAACTTACTATTCACCATACTTCAGCATTGCATACTACCACAACTCAGAACCAGAATCTTTATATTTTATCCCAGTAACTCTTCAGAGAGACAGGCAGATACCACAGATTGCCCATTTGAAAGGTTGTTCAGACTCTGTCCTTCAATGTTTTCAAGACCTAAAAGATCAGAGCAACATGGTCTGATCTCTGAGCTGACTCTAATTTAAGCAGAAGTCAGACATTCACAGGTCATTTAAAATCTGAACTATTCTATGCTTAGGTGATTTGAAGCTTAGATGCCTCATTTTTTTATCAGTAAAACTAAGGAAAAAAGTTCTAAAAATGCCATCAAATATTTTAGGATTTCCTGGTGGTGAAGAGACACTGAAGGAAGTTGTGATTTGATTGTTTCTTTTTGGGCAGGGTGATTTTCTTTTTTCCCCTTACCTTTCTAAATAATTGTTCTTCAATAGACTCCTTTTGTTGTCCAACCCATTTTCATTACAGCCTTTGTTCTATGTATTTTGTGGTGTTTATTTTATACACAAGAGGCATAATTAATTTCCCCTAAATCTGGCCCTCTGAAATGCCTTATGGAGTCTAATCTAATCGTTTTTGCTGGCTCAGTTGTTAACAGAAAAAAAATTGCATCTCTAGAGGATGGCTAATATAATAATAAAATAGATATCTAAAATGGTAAGAATTAATTATCTTTTGACACCTCCTGTCTTTTTTACTGGAAGAGCCCAGGTGATTAGCAAGGAATTGATGCAACCTTTACAAGGTCGAAATTAGGATAAAGTAATAACACCTGCTAAGATTGGTTTGGTTAACATTGTTTCCCTCTGGTATTTTCTGCATAATTATGCTGAGGTATTTTCAAATATTTGTGTTCTTGTGGTCAGTTTGCACTGGCTGATCAGGACTTAGCATTGATATAACCTCTAAGTAAGTTTATAAACTGAGGATTTACCCACATTTTAATATGGCTCATTTAGATTTGTCCACAAATTATTTGGCATGGGATTTTGAGTTAAATGTACATCAGTCATAACACTTACGAGACAGTTATCTCTGGCTGGTACTCTTGCCCAGCTTGAAAACTCTGTTCACATTTCTCATCTCATTCTTTCCAACACCTTTGAATCTATCTCTAAAGACAAAAAAATTAAGAATCTGAATGCAAGGAATCCAATGTATAATTAAAAGTTTCTAATTGTGTTCTACAGAGTTCTCCTGCATTTTCCATGCACAGAATAAACTATGTATGCTTTTCTATACAATAATAGGTAGGAACTGTTACATTACGCAAGCATGAGAAGACAAAGGTTAGTAATTCTTTGGTCAAGATGCACAAATAAGGTATTAATTCATTATGCAAATGAGGTTCACATCTGGAATAGTCATTTTGGTAAATATGAGTCATCATATGCAAACTCATAAACAGGAAATATTCTTGCTAGAGTAGCAATAAGGACTAATTTCCATTGCTGAGTTAGTGAACACCCGTAAATGTGGTGATTTATTATTGTAGAAGTAGAAAGATTTGCTCCTGACTGGGAGAAATGAGACTAAATGAGACTACTAAATCCTCAGAGATACATCATTCTCTGGTATTTGCTTTGTTTGCATGAAGTTTCCAGCATCACTCATATGACTTTCAGGAAAGCTTATTTTCTACACATAACTCAAATCTAAAAGAATTTTGACTTGATGCCTAGAAAGCAATTTAGCAAGCAATTGAGTTTTTGAAGGGAGTACAAAAGTGATTCCATAGCTTTTGCTCACAAAACCAGAAAGAAGCCAGGTGGAAGACTGTCAAATTTAGGTTTGAAAGAGCACTCTTCAAGGCTCTGCCAGGGAAAAGAACAACCTAGCAGTGACCTGATGGAGAAATGTGTTAAAGACGTTGGTCTCTTTTCCATCTCTATAATTTTTTGGAGACTGAGCTTCATTGTTGTGTTTTTGATTGGATCTCATAGAAAGAAATTTCTCTAAGCTGGTAAAGCTTCCAGAGAGAAAATGAGCAGAAAGAAGAGAAATACATCTGATACCTAACCAGAGGGATTTCAAATGGAAGAGAATACCACAATAATGTAAAAGATAATTCTGTAGAGAGGAACAAAGAGATTTTAAAGATAATTGGATGTCTTTTCTTACTGTGTGACAAAGCAGTCTGATACCATTTTAAGTCCTTAAATGTCAGGTGTGTTACAGTTGCCAGAAGCAATTCTGATAGCATGGAGAATTGATCCCATTGTATAAAGTCTAATTGAACAAATAATTTTTAATTTTGAGGGTTCCGTTCTAATCATCTTTTTTCACTGAATAATATTTCAGGACAAAATTTAAATGTATCACCAGATTTCAATGGCCTGATTTATCTTATTTTGAGAAGAAATAATTTGGATAAAGTAGGAATAAAAATCATCTACAGATTTTTATAATAATAATTATGGGAATTTTGTTAACTGTAAAGACAAATTCCCAAACAACTACAGCTTCAACAAAACTATTTACTAATGTTGCTAATATTAGTACAGATTTTAGATAGGTCTTAGCAGACTCCTTTTCACTACCTCACGTCTGTTGCATATATTGGCAAATCTAAAAGAAACAACACCAGCCAGTGACCCTTCTGCATCAGAAAAGCATGGGACTATAAATCTGCTCCACTCCAATGAGACCCAAACTGCATTACTGTATCCAGCTCTGGGGTCTCTGAAGAAAGGAGGACACGGATCTGTAGGACTAAATCCAGAGTAGGGCCACGAAGATGTTCCAAGGGTTGGGATACCTCTCCTGGGAAGGCAGGCTGAGAGAACTGGGGCTGTTTATCCTTGAGAAAGCTTAAAGGTGACCTTCTAGCACGTTTCCAGTACCTAAACAGGGCTTACAAGAAAGGTGGAGAAATTAAATGGGCTCTTCTTCTGTCTCAGGTGAAGTGGAAAACAACACTATGCTTAACGGGGACATAAATATTGCAGGGCAGAAAAGGATTAAAACTGCTTCACAGGTACATAGGACAGTATGTTTTAAATAAAAAGGAGTTTCAGCCCCATGCAAGGCACATTACCCTTATTTTTCTCCCCACCTTTCCATGATTTTGTGGTGTGCTCCACTGTCACTCGTCCTGGATGACTGGGGTACCAGGACTGCTGATTGTTTTAGAAATAGCACAGCAATCCATCATTTTAAAGGTGCTTGGGAAGAAACTATCCTGTGAAGTTTCAAGAGATTCCCAAAATAGGAATAAATTTAATTATTTTTTTTACATACTAGTGTAATTATTCAGTTGTTAGCAGTCCTAACTACTAGGTCTGTGTATATATACAAAATTGGTCTGTGTATATATGCAAAACAGGAATAGAAATATATCATCTCTATATAGACAAATATTGGAGTAATTTTTGTTTTAGGGAAAGATAGCTACTGCAGGGATTAAAAAAGAAGACAGAGGAAACAAACCTTTCTTTCACATGAACAGTGACCAAAAGGTAATAGCTGTGCACTACTCAACTGTGCATTTTGTCTTATGGAAATTGCCGTGTACAAGACTCACTGTGTTAGTGAGACTTGATCAATGGGATGGCATCCCAAAGTCCTAAATTTTCTTGTTGCTCTAAGATATTTCTTGGAATAAATCTTCAGTGTTAGGAGATTATTTAGGTGACCCAGTAGGTTTTTTGTTTCCCATCCCTTCCACCCCCCATTTTTTAAAAAATGTTTTTACTCATCAGTTTAATGGAAATAAAGTAAAATTAAAAGAAAAAAAGAAAAGAGGAGGAAGAAAGTGGTACAAGTTAACATAGGAACTTTGCAAGACACTGTCCCATTTAATAAAATGCTAATAGTTATTCACAAATTGCTTCTTAATAAATCAGAAAAATAATGTTCAAGGAAATGCCAAGAGGTTTTCTGTTCATCCATTAAAACTGCACCATTTAATTAAGTCAATAAACCAGCAGGTAACATTATCTTCTACAGACTTAAATGTGTTTTTCAGAAGTAAAATGGGAGACTTGCTTCCAATTACACACTAATGCTATTGCATTAAAGATTATTCCTTTTCTTTTAAAGAACTGGTCATGTTTATTGAAAGAAATAAATCCACTTTATTTTCCCTACTAGGTATTTAAAGATTCTTGGAATCTTAATAACCAAGGAGTCATAAATCAGATTGAGGAACATTGCAGCTTGTCTCACTTTTTCTATCTGAATGGTCTCTTCATGTCCTAACTCCTCTTCAAAACATTCCAGTTCACTGGATTTTTTCTTACTCTAGCATGGTTGGTGGGGGGAGTGGTGGGATGAAGGAGTATATTGTATATCTTTCAAGAACTATCAGGAAAGCAGGAGAAAGGAAACAGGCTGTCTTAGAAAACATTAAGATAGCCCCAAACAAACCTGGGACTAAGGAGAAAGGAACCCCAATACCATGTGCATCATTCTAGACAAGTCCTCAGGATGGTGCTGACTTGTTAAAAATCTACCTTCTCCCTTTAGCTTATTGAAGGACCAGTGGAAGGCTGAGCATAACATCCAAAAATAATTGAAGCTTATGTATTAAAATGAGAGTTGATCTATTAATGAGGCATTTTTGCAGTAATTAGACCATATGGATTGGTAAATTGTTAATTACTCTAATTTCTGGCTCTGTGTATACGATGTGCTTCCTTTTTCCCAAAACAATAATCTGGGTGTAACATAACTGAAAACATAGAATGGTGGAGTGGAAAATTCAACAACTACTGTAAGACTGAATAAGAGCAAGACTACAGAACAGTTGTTTCTTATACCAGAATATGCTCAAAAGCAATAACACAAATCAGATAAGTGATCAAGTGTGTTACAGAAAATCTCCTAGGATGACATCTCAAATGAATGACATAATAATTGTATTTTTGATAGTTTTGAATTTGTGTTTCTCTTTTGCTTATGTAAGAAGTCTAAAAAAAAAAAATCCCAAAATCACCTTAGACCCACCCTTGTGCTCATCTCGTAAAAAACCCAGGATGTTTATTTCAAAACTTATCAAAGTATGGAAATACACTCTGCTTTGCCACCACCTCTGGTTAGCCCTGAGTTGGTGTGGGTTATCATTTGGGGGAGGGTGATACCATATCATTTGTCATAAGAAAACTAAACACAATTATTGTATTGATTTCAATTTTATTTGAGGTAGAAGAATAATCTTCCACTTCTGATACTTATTCATATTAATCTCATTTTATTTAGAACCTAAAAATATAATAGCCTGAGCTATAAAACATAACAAATTTCACTGAATTCCCCATCTGCAGATTTCAAAGAATGGGTTTGATGGAAAAATATAACTCCAGCTTAGTATTTTTAGAACCTTTTCTTCAACTCTGAAGTTGGAAGTATAGTAATTAGCTATTCTTTTCTCTTTTCTCTCTAAAAAGATCATATGTACAAAAACAGTTCAAGACCTTTCAAATGTATCCTCCATGATACATCGTTCAGCTTTAAGGCATGCATCCAGACTTCTTGATGAAAACTGCAAAACACAGCATGAGGGAAATCCCAAGTAAAATCCTGTTGGCTGTCTAAAGTTAGGTCATAAGAAAAAGGTATGAGTGTATTTCTGTCTGTTTCTGAACTGGTGGAAGTTTTTTTGAAGAATATATGTATAGATTTTAGGACAGCTCTGGACCTATTGCTCACAATGTAGAGTGAATGCCTACAAATATTTTTTACAAGAATATGCATTTTTTTTCTTCTTCCTTTCAAATATAGACTATTTTCCTTTAAATCTAGTATCTCAGTTGTAAGATCAATTGTCTCAGGAGTATGAAAAAGAACAAATCCCATTTTAGCCTTGTGACTTTCAAATCCACAGTTCTAATTTTCCTATTCCCATACAGATTTCTAAATCATCAACACATAGTCTATGAGGAATCATGCATCATAGCTTCCATGGTAGCTGGTTCATTGTAAGGAAAAGAACACAAATGATAGGTCATAGTGGCTGCCCTACACTCTGGTTCCTGCTATAGATCTATTAATGTTTGCTTAAGTGTTCCAGCCCTTAGAGCAAATCTAGAAATAATTAGGAATGAAAAATTCTTTTCCCTTTAGCCCTGAAAGCTAATGCGTTCCATAACTTCAAGCTGATGCAGAATGAGCACTTTTCTGGAAAACTGTGATCAAGGCAGAAAGGTAATTTTTACATGACTACTTGTCTTTAATGTTGATTCACCCTTGCCCATGTAGAACTCTGGAATCTCATTCATTTTATCCCACTCTAATGTAGAAGGTATTTCATGGCCAAGACTTTGAGCATGGGACACTGCACCTACACTTGCCTTCTCCACAGAGTAAGAGAATCATAGAATAGTTTGGATAGGAAGGAACGTTTAAAGGTCATCTTGTCCAAACATACTGCAGTGAGCAGGGACATCTTCAAAGCGCCACTCCACCTTGCCTTGAACACTTGAAGGGTTCAAAAGGTCCCACTTCATCTTGTCCAAGTCCCTTTGGATGGTACCCCATCCTTCAGGTGTGTGTCATCTGCAAACTTGCTGGGTCTTCCAGGTTATTAGCATTTAGACAACCCCAAAGGCATGTTGGATTATTCTGGGCTTTCATTTATTTCCAGATTTCAGATTAAGTTAGCAAATAGCTTTAAAGACAATATCTAAGCTTACTTTTTCTTGTAGTACACTTCAGTTAGTAACCCAAATTACAAGTAGGTGGTCTGTAAGGTTTTCACTAGGAGGAGACATAGTATTAAAACAGTTAAAGTCTTCTGGAAAATACATGTTATATGTTATCTTGACAAGGAATTTCTGATGTGATCAAAGAGAAGCAAATTGTAATCAATGATATTGTAACACTGATGAATTACACTGACTGATATGTCAAAACAAGTTCTCAGCAGAATGAGAGGTATTCACGTCAATCATTTTTCCTTTCTCTCCCTGATTGTAATTCCTCAACTGCACAAGCAAACTGCATTACAACAACCAAAGATATTCCATTTCCTTATCCCGTGTATAATAGAGGTGAATGAATGAATCATTAACTTACTGCTGCATAAGAAATAATGGACAGGGTTAAATTTTACTTTAAATGTATGTATCTTACACAAATCTTGTCCATCTGATTTAAGTCAAAAGTAATATGTGCTCTTGAACTACATTGTTGAACCACAATACCAAATATTGCTACAGTTGAAATACAGCAGTCTATGGATAAAAGTGAAAAGAAACAGATCATCTCTAAGTCTTCAGCTGGTAGATGAGTAATAAGTGCCTGGTAAAAAGTAAATAGATAAAATACATGTCTTGAGGGGTGCTTGGAAGTGGCAGTTATGGAAAAATTTGAGGTAAAGCTTTAGCATTTCCAAATGTTGTCTATGAAGAGAAAAAAAAAAGACATAAAAATTCGATAATGATTTGAAAGTGTTCCGTTTTTCATCTCAGTTTTCTGTACAAGATCAGGAAATAGCAAATGGTACAATGCCTGGCTGAAAACTTGTGTTGTTTATCTTCCAGAACAACTGCTATGCGTACTGAAGTGTTATTTCTTGGGAAGCAGATGGAATCACCTGCTTATGGGAAGTAGAGAATAAATCTAGAGAATAAATGTTTTGCTTTCATTTTTTTCTGCACTGGTGTTTGCTTTTGCTTTATTAAAGTGCCTTTATCCTAACTCACAATTTTTTTTCCATCTTATTTTCTTCCCCATGTCCTGCTGAGAAGGGTAGTGATAGGACAGACAAGATCAGCCCATCACAAATCTCTTGTTCGTATTACAATTAACTCCAATGTGTCACATTTCTATACTTGAAGAAACAAGAAACACAGAACTCTCATTTCATTTTGTTTTCCTTCAAAGTATGGGTGTTTCAATCTCAGTGGTGGCTCCAGCTGTGCACAGAAAACAACATGAAATCCTTAGGCCTAGATTTTCAAACATAGATGAAAAGGACAAGAACATTTTATGCACAAAACAAATGTCAAGAAACATGAATTTCAAAATGATCCTGGCATTCTATCTTTCTAAACCTGATTCCAGATCAATGAAAAATTTCCTGCATGGCCATTTCAGAAGAGTTGCAGTTAATGGCTTAATGTCCAGATTAAACTCTAGTAGTGAGTGGTGCCTCTCAAGGCTCCATGCTAGGACCAAGGCTGTTAAATATTTTCATCAGTGACATAGGCAGTAGGGTCAAGTGCATGCCCAGAATTTCTGAGCACACAGCAATTAGCTGAGTGGTACAGTTAATATGTTTGAGGGAAGAGATGTCATCCAGAGGGACCTTGACAGACTAGAGAAGTAGGTTCATGCAAATGTCATGAAGTTCAACAAGACCAAATGGAAGGAATGTCCTGCAAGGAACAGCTAAGGACTTTGAGTTTGTCTAGCTTGGATAGAAGGAGGTTGAGGGATGACCTCATTGTTCTCTGCAGCTTCCTGAGAAGGAGATGCCACGAGGAAGATGCTCTCCCTCTACTCTGCTCTTGTGAGACACCACCTGAAGTACTGCAACCAGTTCTGGGACCCCCAGTACAAGAAAGACATGGACCTGTTAAAGGAGATCCAGAGGAGAGCCATGAAAATGATCAGAGGGCTGCAACATCTTTCTTACAGAGAAAGGCTGAGAGAGTTGTGGTAGTTCATCCTGGGGAAGAGAGGGACCTGGACAGACTTTCTTTCAGACTTTCAGTACTTAAAGAGACTGTCTAAGAAATGCAGAGACCTCTTATAAAGGTATTTTATCAAAAGACAGAATAGTTCTCTTAACTAAAAGAGGGTAAGTTTAGTTTGAACATGAGGAAAAGGTTTTTTACAGTAAGAGTGGTAAGACAGTGGAATAGGTTGTCTAGAGTAGTTGTGGATGACCCATCATTTAAAAGTATTCAAAACCACACTGGACAGTGCTTTGAGAAACCGGAGGTGTTCCTGCCCATGGCAGAGTCATTGGACTAGATGATTTTTAAAGGTCCCTTCCAACCCAAACCATTGTGATTCTATGAATCTATGATTCGATGACACCATGATCTTTACTGGCTGCCACATGATCACCAAGTCACTTTCTTACTCCCCTCCCTCAGCAAAAGGACTGAGGGAGAAAGTTTTTAGGCCAAGATATAGAATGGGAGGTCACTCACTAATTAGTGTCACATGCAAAACACACTCAACATGGGCAAGTTAATTTAATTATTTCAATTGAAATATTTTTGGATAGTGAAGACTAAATTAGAACATCTCCAACTACCCCATTCTTCCCATGCTCATCTTTACTCCTTCACTCTAGACTCTTTTACCTACCTTCTCCTGAGAGGGGCAGGATAAAAATAGGGAATGTGGTTTATGGTTAGTCCCTAAAAGTTCCTCTCTGCTGCTCTCTGCCTCTTTATATTTGTCATCTGGTCCAGTATAGGTTCTCACCTCTAGGTGAAACCCTTGAGAAAAAACCTGCTCAAACATGGATCTGCCATGGGCCACAGTTCCTGTTAAGACAATTCGATTCAGCATAGCCTTTCTTTAGGTCACAGTTGCTTGAGGAAATACTCTCCCCAGGCTCCAGGGAAGTACCTGCTCCAATGACTGAAACTTCCTTCCTTCCTTCCTTCCTTCCTTAGA
>VZRQ01004562.1:362-60108 GCA_013397975.1 Machaerirhynchus nigripectus | reverse complement strand
TTTTTTTTTTTTTTTGTGGTTAGTGATAAATACTGAACTGCATTTTGAAAATCAGTATGAATTCGTAATTTCAATACTAATCCCTTATACAATAGGGATAGGACATCACAATAGGGAAGACTGATGATTACTTATAAAACATTCTTTTTGGTATCTATGTTAATCAGAGCTGTTGCAGCACAAATACCTGACAAGAAAATGAATAAATCTTGGGAGATACAAGAGAAAACTTCTGATTACCAAGAAACTAAAAGATGCAAATGAAACACCAGTCAAATTAATTGGTTGCCGCTCCTTGTGTTTGCTGCAGGTGTTTGATCCACGAACAGTCCTGTTCCTGATACCTGTCAGTAGAATTAAAGAATATTTTGCTTTTTTAGCATCAATGAAATGTATAGAATAAGGACTTTCAAGTGTATAAAATGCGAGAAGCTTATATACAGCAGCTTTCAATGAAACTGTTCTTATTAATAGCAGTTTTTAATAAAGCAGCTTTAGTTTCAATCAGGAGCTGAGGCAGTCCAAGGGAAGAATGCCCTGTCCCCAGAAACATTCAGGGTCAGGTTGGAATGGGTTCTGAACAATCAGATCTAGTTGCAGATGTCCCTGATCACAGCAGGTGACGTTGGACTAGAGAGCCTTTAAAGGTCCTTTTTGACCCAAATAATTCTATGAGTCTATGATAAAGTAATTAGGAAAAGAGGAACTATCAAGGAATACTTAAAATGACATATGCTTTCCCCTTCAGTTGTATCTCTTTTTTTCTTTCCTTGTCTTTTTATTCTTCATTTATGAATTTATGATTAAAAGTGCTGCAAGCCTCTCCTTTGGGTTCATCACTGCCCACCATCACCAGAACTGCCCACCACATGAGGCTGCTGTAGGAAGGGCCATGCTGCAGAAGGAGCATGAGCTGGTGGCTGTTTTCATTTGTGCTGGGTACATGTGCTCAGTGGACCATTAATATGGACCACCTCCTCTGTCAGCTCTCCTCTGGCATCAGTGTGCCCACAAGGGAAGAGAATGGAACAACTCCTCTGTGCTGGATCAACAGCTGAAGTGTCCTGAAGAGAAAATGTTTGTGCTTGGACCTGACACAGCAACCATTTGGCTCACAGTAAGAATTTGAGCAGAAAGCACAGATAGTGCTGCAGCAGATATGAGATGAGCCAAATGGTTCAGCTTCCCCACAGTCTGATTGTTTGAAACAATCCCGTTTCAGCATGCAAAAGCTCACACTATGGAGGTTTCATTTTTCGCATATAAAGTACATCCATTGCCTATGCTGTCAGGAGGTCTATGTTAGCCAAATACCAAATTCTGTGAGAAAAGCAGCAACTTAACATTGGATTTTAATTAAATGGGAAGTCAGTATTGTATTATGAAAAAATTCCAATATCTTTGGAATTAACATGAAACTTTCATTAGAATCTCTAAAATTTGGCTTTTAGGTTAGCGTTAAGTTTCTTTGGTTGGTTAGGTTTTTCTCTTCAGATATTATTTAGTGAAATACAGTTCTAATGGGATTTTTTTTTCTGAGGAAGAATGTATTCATTTAACATTTATTAATTTTTTTTTTCAGTAACTCTTATTAGAAACATTTTGTAGAAGTCTAGAACTCTGAGGACTTCTGAACCCCAAACATTTCCACAATTATTTGCATCTTCTCTTCACCCTAAAAAAATGAGATGGCAGAATAAACGTAATGAGTTCTAAAGTTTACAATCCATTTGTTTCCAATCAGCTCATTTGCAATCAACTCAAACTTTAGGTCTAATCTTTGTGTGGTTAATAGGTACCTAAATGCTTTCAGGTTCTGTGTTGAGCTAACAGATTTAACAATGTAGGTGTACACAAGATCTTTGTCTTTTCTTGGATCAGAAAAATGTCTTGGATTTGAAAAATATCCAACATGGACTTCGGAGCTTAGTGTTATTAAAGTAACCTATATTACCAGAATAACTGTATTCCTAGGATCAAGATTTTTATCACACTAGTGATATTTACAGCTTTACAATATTTGTTGCTTCAATAAAAGCAAACAACTCCCTCCAAATACAGCTGAAGCCTCACAGCATAGGCAACTATGTAATCAGCCAAAACCTTTGAAAATTCTGGACTTAATCCTGTACTTATTCACCTTAACTAAATCATCCTAATTGTGAGAGGTGCTATCAGCATTCTGAGCCTCAAAACCATGACGTTTTTAACTATGATCATCCAGTCAGGAACATATAGCCTGGACTTTAAATTTCACAATTAGGGGAAATAGCTATGCTGATGTGTAAAAAACCAAACTGTAATTACAGATCTAATATCTTAATAATTATTGATCTAAGATCTTAATAGGAGCCATCCCAAAATTTGTTTCTAAAGGCAGGGTTTCAATATAGGTTAGGAAAATGGTTCATGTCTGAAAATCAGAATCTAAATTTGGAAGTCAGGCACCTAAAAACTAAAATAATACAACCTATAACATAATATAAAAAAGATTTTGCTGTCTGATCTGACAAGTGAAACTACCTAAAACACAGAGACTATATGACTCAAAAAATTTGGTTAAAAGCATTATCAACAGGGGAAATCTGTAATTATCAATAAATTTTTTTTCATTTATTTCAAGTTCTGAACCTGAATAGTCCTTCAAAATAGCCATCTAAACTAAGTACATCAATTTGATTTTAATATTCTTTACCTAGGAGAATCTAATATGGGTTCAACTACTCTCTGAAATGTTTGCCTTTTTCCATTAAATACAGAGGAAACTGTGTAAGTGTTTTTTTAATTTTTCAGGATAAACTAATTTTAAATTCTCAGGATCAATCCAAGGCCTAGGAGTATAAAAATGTAGTTATACACAGAGCCAGAAAGGTTTTGGTTTTGACAGATATGGCCCGCTGGATTTTTCTCTCAAAATCAGCCCTGTTTAAGGTTAGGAAACTATGCATTGTTGATAGTAAATACCTATTTCTGGACAGTGTCAAAGCATCAAGTGTATATCTGTGCTAAAATTATTCCTCAGAGTGTGAGCTTGTCCTTTTCTACGTGAAGTGAGGCATCAGTTGTACGCAATGGCCTTTCTGGATGTGTTCCAATATATCTGGTAAAGTCCAGAAATATATTTCTGCTGGAGAATACTACAGGTCTTTTTGATAGGCACAAAAATTACCGAGCAAAATGCTGAAGATACCTAATAGCTCTGGAGCTGGAGAGGTTGGCACATTGGAATCTGCAGAAATATGTAAATAAACAAATTTTATCTGCACTATAATAATTATAGGCATAGAAAATAAATCAGGATCTATTAAGTGTCCCAGAAACAGTGACTGAGAGATAGGACCTGATCTTTGCAGCTCCTAGGCTTCATTCCTGAATTACAGAGACAATAATTTTCTTTTTCTCCATACTGTCTTTTGCCACGAGGTATTTTGCACTTCTTCTTCAGTGTTTCGTAGCTGCAACAGATATGTAGAGTGATATAATGCCAGAGAAGTTCACAGGCTGATGAATGTAGGATAATGGCATGCAAATCTGGACTCTTACAGGTGTCTCATTTTCTAAGTGGGTATTTGGTCCATGAAGAAATTCCATAAGAAGAGCAGGAGTCATCAGCAGCTTTTTTAAAAAGCAAGAATCTGTAACTATAATTACTCATAATTTGTTTTGGTGTGTGTGTATACTGGGAGACCAACTCAATGTTGGATCACTGAAGCTAAGTATAGCTTATGAGGGAAAAAGAAATATTCCAAACACAGAAGTTTTGCACAGGCACTGAAGCATTAGTCTTGATCCCAGAGGACTTCAAAGTCAAACAAGTGCTGCTTATTTTCACAGAGATTTCCTGGAACCTAAATCTTTATTTAAATGCCTATATGCCACCTGATATATTGGAGCTATGCCAGAGGAAACAGAAATAAAGAGAAGGAAAACAAAACTTACAACAAGATAAGCTGAGTTTTCTTTGCAATAATGAGAATTTTGCTTCTTTCCTAACAGTATGCAGATTCCATGTTATCCTGTTTATAATTTATAGGACTATTCTTAATAGTCACAAAGTGGTTCATGTACCTTTAATGTAACTTTATATATATGTAAATAAAATATTTTTGAATCTTTGGGAAAGTTTCTTTGTGTAGGGGTTTTTTTATTTATGTTTAAATATTTAAATTCTACATGTTATGCAAGGGTCTGTTAAGGTAAATAAAAATTAATAATACAGTGAAACTATTAAATACTGCATCATTTCACTGACATATTTTCAAATTATTAATATAAGCCTGTTGTATTTTTACCTTGAAGACAACCTTAAACTGCAATGGATGGTATGTGACTGAATAAATACTTCTAGGAGACAAAGATGAGCTTAAAATACTTTAAAATATTTTAAGTACTGCTTGGCAAATCATGGGATGACTTTAGGACGACTTAAATAGGCTTACAAACATCAGTTGAAATAGCTTTTATCATCCCTAGTATAAATTTATAGAATGTAGTACCAGAGAACCTGAAAAATTGAAAAAGAGTGTACTTCTAGTCAAGATTCTTGAGGCATGACATGCTTATAGCCCCAGATGTCAACGCCCTGATTATCTTTCCTTTTTCATAGATACTAAAGCATGCATTCTGAAATTGTTTCTCTAAATTTGAATATAGGACAACAATAAGGAAATTGCTCTAGTGAGTGAAGGATCAACAAAGGAATTTATTTAATCATTTTTTTTCTGAAGTGATTGAGTAACACTGGCATGTGTTGCATTCTTCTCATCACTATGAATGATTAGTAATAAAATAAAAGTGGAATACATGGTCTGTTGCTCAGTGGTCTTCAGAACTCTACATTTTTCATTTTTTCAGTACTTAATTTTATTGATGAAATGAAAAACCTAAAAAGGTAGGAGCTCAAATGTAATTCGAAATGGTGCTTAAAATATTACCTACTTTTGTTGTAGGAAGACCACATGATGGGGAAACTACATAGCACATAAAAACAACCAACCTTGCAGCTCAAGTAATGTCCTACTAGGCTGCATTTTGATAATTATGTGAAGATTTGCCTTAGCACCAGTACACTTAAATTTTTAATACAAAGCAGCATATGAAGCATGTAAAGCCATTGTTAAAATCTGTTAAATATGAGTTCTAATAATAAACATAAGTAAGTCAACAGGGAAAAAATGCACAGAAATGTGCATCAAATATATTAAAATATAACTAATGTGATTAAAGTTGAGAATATGCTAATTTCTCTCCTGAAAATATTATTTCATATAAATTGTTGATAGATATTATGGTTACAGCCTGCCATCATAAAGTTTTTCAAACAAATTGCTATTTCTAGAAGATGTTGCATGTTTCAGCTAACATAAAACCAGTAGATGGATTGCTTCGGTTTGCACTATCTTTTGATGTTTTGAGTGAAAAGTAAGATGATATTGACACTGACAAGCCTGTGTAGCAAAACTCTGACCTCATCCTGAGGAACATGAGCCAAAGGTAAGCAAAAAACACTTTCAGTGTTCTTTCAAATTTTCTGTTGAATTGAGGTATTTCTCCAAAACTACACACCAGTATTTTAAAAAACCAATTAAGTCTGGGAGCTTGGTGTAAATAAAAGCTCTATAAAAAAGGCCTAGTAGAGCCAAATGAAAAATAGATGCCTTCATCTGAAAACTATTAAGCATCTTTAGAAGACTGTGAATTGCTTGATTAAAAATCGTTGCCTTTACTGTGAACTATCTCATCAGAATGAAACATACAAATCCGTGTTACCGAATAGCAATTTTGTATGTGTCAAGTATTCACTGAGTTACGCATTACTGTATCAGTCACACAGTCACATAGTAAATGTCACATTTCTTAAAGATAGGTGTCCCCTTGTCCAAGATGTTCAGTGTTTCTCTCCCTATGTCCCAGATGCTCTGTTACTTCTATGTGTGAAATCAGATACAGCAAAAAAGTAGGACTGAGAGAAGCAGACTTACCAACAAAAAGTAATCCATATGCAGATGAGTGGTTTATAAATAAAATACCATTCCAAGACAACACTGAAGGGGGGAATAAATTCTAAGATGGAAATCTCTGTGCAACAGCATTATGAAATCAAACTTGTATTTTTCCTCTCTTAGATATATAACACATTTTGTGGACTTCCCTTTTTTAACTTCTTTTTTTTCCCCACTTACACTGACAGTTTAATATCTCTGCCCTTGTGAGATTTAAAACTTGATGCACTGAGAGAGTTGAGCTTTTAATGCCATTATTTTTTTTACTGCAGTGTACAAAGAAAATGCTGATGTACTTCCACACAGTGCCTCCTGTATTTTCTGAAAAATTTCCTTCAGAGGCTAAGCTAACATCCCATATGCCTTTAAAGTTTACTAGTATGTTCCCATCTGCTCTTCTAGTGAAAAATTAACCCCCTTACGTTATGATTTTCAGACTTCAAAAGCAATCTTCTCATGTTCTCCACCTTCTGAATATATTCCTCCTGTTCCTCTACTCATTAGCAGAACCAGATTTTGTTCACCAAGGAAATTCAGCCTGGCATTTCTCATGCATACATATACATAGATAGATATGTAATGTGTACATATGTACACGTACTCCCACACATTAACACAGCGAGAAGCACTTGCAATGTTTGTATGTAAAGTGAGGATTGAAGAGTTTAGTCTCTTTTCAGTTAAAGAATAATGCATTTTACTTTTAAATTTAAAAAGATTCACCATATTTCAGGATACAGAGTGATATCAAAGACTGAAATAATAATAATAATCTATATCTCTAACTTCCCATTACATTCAATTTTTTTCACATATCCCCCTTTTTCCTCTTCTTAACAACAAGGAGATTTGAGTGACTGTGAAAGAAGTTACAGTGGTGAGAGTACATGAAAGTGAGAGTCACTGCACACTAAAACAGAACAATAAGGCTCAAGAGCTAATAGAGACTGAGAGTAAATAGACTAGAGCAGACTTTAAGGTGCAAAGAATAGATTCAAGGTCTTACCCTAATCTGAGATCAGTGGAATTTCACAATTTAAATCTTAACAAAGCTGAACTTTTAAGTATTATTGAATTCATTAAAATAGATTCAGTCCATGTAGATCCTACCAAAACTAAGGACTAGAAAAAAAAATTTCACCATCATCTTGATTGCAAAAACCTTTTTATGTCTTTATCGCTGAACAGCCATTACAGATTCCTTAACCTATTAAGACCATCACTCTCAGCTCTTAAATTCTGTGGACATACAGACTGAAGTTCACAAGTGTTCAGAAGCCCTTGTTCTGAGATGCTGATGATCATCTATCTGCCACCTACAGCTTCATTGTGATAAGTATTAGGACAAATTTAGGTTGCCCTAAAAAAATCTGATGGTGTTCCAGCATTAATAAATACTGAAATAATTTGAAGAGTCCATGCACAATAAATTGCCCAGGAAATTAACAATGACAACATTTCTCTGAGGAACAAGTGACACAGGTAGCAGACTCCTTGACTTAAACTGTGCATTAACCTGTGCATAGCACCATTCTCCATTCTTTCATTTGATCTGTGTGTGGTGCAGGGAGGCAGAAAGAGGACAGAGAAATTAGAGTGCTTTATTCAGATAGGGTTAGATGTGGATATTCAGTAGCAGCTTTCTCTCTGCAGTGATGGTCTGGAAATATTTCACAGTTACCTCAGAACAATGAATTGTATCCCCATTGGAATCTAAGATAGATATTTAAGTCATTATTTCAAGTAGTGTCTTTCTTTAAAATAAATTTTCTCTTTTAAGCCTTGGCTTCTGCCTGACCAATATTGCAAATAATTAGCATTCACACTGTATTTTGAAAAGTACCTATTGGCTGGCATATGCTAACAACCTTTCTTTTCTGTCTAAACAAGGACTCTGTGATACATCAAAATACATATAGATCTAAGGACAAACTATGAAATAGATATTTACCTTCTTATGGTCACACTCCCACTCAAACTCAAACACAATTTCCCACAGAGATTTTGGAGTTGGCATCCTTAGATATATTTCGATCTGACTGGATGTGGACCTGATCATCCAGGTTGAGTTGGCCCTACTGAGCAGGAGATGGGATAACATGACCTCTGGATATCCCTTGCAATATCCATGATTCTGTGGTTTCATTTGTTTGACTTTCTGAGCAAATAATAAAAGTGTACTTTGCAAAGTTCAGGAAACCGCAGGTAGTCTCTTCTTTAAAAAGCACCATGTGATAATGTAGATCATCCCTCTGGTTCAAACTGACAGCCATTCCTTATACCTTCCTTTGATTAGACAGCTATCAGATTTTAAATTTACCTAGTACTGAAGATTCCCCCTTTGCCAAGTTTCTTATTTTTTATAAGTTCCGGTGATAACATCTGTCTAGTTACAAAATTATGGACCTGTCTGTACCCAACTATGTGTAAAACAGACAATGTATTTCATCTCATTTGGAAAACTTGCACAGTAGTTGCACTAGGTTTCCTTTTCTTAGGGTTTTAATGCACTGTGAATCTGATGAATTAATTAAGTAATAAGAGATATTTTAAGACAAGAAAAAAGGCTTTATGGGAAAAGAAAAGGCAGGAATAAAAATGGAAAATATAAATAACTCTGACTGCCAAATAACTGAAGGTAACCTCAATGGCATCCATAATACAGGTCATGCAGGAAAAATAAATGAAATTTGGCCTGCTATTACAGTGATATTTCATATTGTACATTAGCACATAGTGTAAATTACTGATTATTAAAGTGTTGCCTCATTGAAATCACACTGAATCACATTAAAACAATTACATTTTTTTAGATTTCATCTGAAATTAACAACCTAATGAAAAACAAACTTGTACAAACACTCTAATGACTCAGATGCTTTATTAATTTGAAATGAATGACATTCAAATTAAAGCAGTGAAAATAAAAAACCCACACTTGTGGGTTCTACATCCCCTTTGCTTTTAAACTAGTTGATCATCTTATCTAGATTATTTTATCACTTACCTATTCAGAAAATAATAATATTGTCATTTATATCTTCCTTCTTTAAGAACTGTCAGCTATTGTCACATCATGCTGAAATTTTCTCAAATGAAGTAAGCATTGGAAGCCTCTGACTTCTTCATGAATTAACAGGAAAAGGACATAACTGTAAACTGGTTTTACATTAGCAGGCAATGCTGATGTTATCCTGCAAACACTTCCTCCATGTTACTGGAAGTAGAATAGTTCTTGTACTTATCAAGGCTATGGGAGGGCAACTGGGCTTTGTGCTTACCTTTCCTCTGGTCCAGAGTGGCACTGCTTCTAACATGGCAAAGGGAAGAAACACAGCTAATTTAAACATATTAGGAGTGATTTGTCTTTTTTGAGTTCAGCCATCTAAACTTCAGGTATTTTACCTGCTTTTGTTCTCCTATAGCTAGTAAAAGGAGATGGGCCATTAGTCTATCATCAAAGCACATTTATCTCACAGGCATCAGAGGGATCCTCCACATGGCTTTGGAAATCAAAAACTAAGGAATTAGAAATATATTTGATTATGCCAGGAGGCTGTGCCACTCATTTCTGTACTTTAATCATACCTACATACTTTTACATACATCTCCTTTCTCTGTCCATCCACATAACCACAGAAAGGTCTCAGTAATGTCAAACAAACATGCGCAACAAACTTATATCAAGATCTCATAATCACCTTTACTTACTCTGGCTTCTCTCACTCACCACAGGGGACCTGATATAGTCCATGTAACAGGAGATGAGGCCAGGATGTTATGAAGCTCAGTAATTTGGACCTACCTAGTATAAGCAAAGTGAAGAAGGAAAAAAGGCCTTAGGCATTAATTTTTCACTTTCACAAAATAAATCAAGTTTATTGTATTTTGTTGTACAATCACTTTGTTTATTTTCTCTAAGTTATTTAATTCCTGTGTAGTCATTGCTGTACAAAAGCAAGTAACTCTCAAGTGTAATAGTAGTGCTTTTTCATTTATGGTACCATAAAGTGTAAGAGCTACTTAGTGCTGATATATATTCTCAGATACCCCTGCAGACTTTTATATGTTAGAAAGATTGCACGTCTAGTAAAACCAAGACTTAGTGAATATAAAAATGCCACCCTGTCTTATAAAGCAAGTTTGCCATTCGCAGTATATTTTACATGTACTTCTCATAATGTTACTTATAAAAACCTTCTTTGTGTTGTATGGGTTTGTCAGGTTTTAAGGAAGAATGAAAAAAAAGATAGGCAAATATTCCTTCTGCATTTCAAAATCTGATTGCTAAATAATAAAAAAGTAGCAACCATCCAAATTTCATGAGTTATGTAAAATTTTATCCTTCCTGCTGAAATTATTGAATGAGATACGTTACTAGAAGTACCTGTCATTATTCTCGGAGATATTTCAACTGAGCATAATGCTGAGCATTATGAAAGGTAGTTCTTTTTTCTCATGTAATTCAAGCCACCAATTACAAACGTCTTTGAATAAAACTCCACGCAGACGAGAGTAACTAAAAGATCCGAGTCTAAGTTCTGTGAGCAGTGCTAAAACGAAAGCTTGGAAGACACACAGGTAGCGGAGGACAAGGGAAGGTAGTGGTGGATAATTGGGACAGCTTACTAAGGAACTAGAGATGTTCCATGTGTTGTGTACATTTTCTGCCCTTCCCAGTACACCAGCCTGCATGCAGTCAAGTGTACAGCTGTTAACATCATAACCGGCTGATGCTACATTAACTTTTTACTTCCAGTGAAAAGGAGGATCAGAAAAACTTCTCCCAGTAAGCATTTCTGACTGTGCTAGCCAGCTTCCCCATAGCTCTTCTAAATCACTAGTCATCAAATTATCTGCCTTGGGTGCTAATTGTGTAGGAGGTACTTTAGACATTCCAATGTGGCCAATAGGAACAAAGAGGTAGATAAAAGAGAAAGCTCAATGAGAAAATCAGCAACCTGAGTTCTACAAGATGTGTGTAATGACAGAAAAATGTTTAGAGCAGCACTACAGAGAGATTATATATTTACATGACACATATGTAAACATACATTGGAGACTATGAGGTTTTATCCATTATCAGTTGTGACAATTTATATTATTCTATTTCTACAACAACAGCAAGAAGACAGAAACTTAAATGAGAGACAAAAGCACTGAAGTAAAAACAAAACCAACAAACAACTGAAGGGAAAGAAAAAAGCTTTCTTTGCAAAGGCAGCTGTTTAAAACTCTAGGGAGGAAAAAATAAGAAAAGCTGATCATGGTGGGAAAATGAGAAGTAGAAGTAAAAAAATTGTGGCTGCTTATATCAGAAAAAAATAGGGCAAGACATGAAAATATGTTAAGGGTCAAAAGTGAAGTGTAGGAGATCTAGAATGATGGAGATGTTGGCATGTGGGAAAAGGAAACCCATATTTGCTGCCAAAAAAGGGAGAAGAATTAGAGGTGAAAATCATTTGGTTGAGATAAAAGGGAGGGAGAGGAGGAGGAAATTTGGCTATGAAGTTTAGACAGATTGGAGAAGTGGGAAGTAAGGTGTGAAAAGGGAAGTGGTGTTTGCATTTGCACCTATAATTGCAGATGTTGAGTGATAACCTCCCATGAAATAGTCTAAGTTGAAAGAGCAAAAGTTAAGTAAGCAAAGGATAGGGAGTTTTAGTGAGATTGTGGAAAGGAAAGGGACATGATTCCATTGGTTCCACCACTTTTAATTCATTTTATTGTTTTTTGGTCTGGGGGATTTTCTGCTGTTGTTGCAAAGAAATTGTGACTATGATTATATAGTTACTTCCTATGAACATACACTTAATATGCTGCTTCAGAAATTCTTTTGTTCCTTGATGGTATCCATGTGACTGACTCCAAGACAATAACCTTTGCAGCTGTGACATAAATGCAGCTAAATCTGGAAATCATTACTCACAGTAAGTCAAGACTAAAATGGGCTTGGATACTGAAAGAACCTTAACAGTCACAACAGGTGAGATTTAGAAATTAATATAAACAAGAATTAGACACCAATGTTTTTCAAACTAAGAACTACATACAAAATCTGACCAGAGAAATACAATGGCATTTCTGAGGTTGTATCTTCCTTAAGAATGTGATGCTAGACACTATTAAGTCATTAATTCTCTTGTAAGTATTTTAATATAAGCAGTAAAATTCTAGGAGACATCTGCTACCTGATTAGCAAATTTGACGATGCCAGAAATAATGATCAGAAGCCTGGCAAGCCTGAAACAGGACTGAGGTTTTCTTATGGGTAACTATGACTTCATTACCCTAGACCTTCATTACCCTAATTTTGGGCCTGCTGTGTTAGTGTTATTACCTTTTCCTTTATCCTAAGAATAGCTTGAATGTTATTCATATCTGACAGTCCAAAAGGTGTGAAATAAAGTGTGAAATTTTATTAACCAGAATGGATTTGAAGAGGCAGAAGGAATATAAACAATATAATCTAGTTTACAGATTAATGATGCAAAAGAGAACTCTGGAGTGTTCTTGCCCTTTATGCAACAAGCAGGATAAAAATGCACTGCCAACATTGGAAATCAAAGTGAGAAAAGGACATAATTATGGCAGAAGTTTGGTTTTGGTTTTGGTTGCTTTGCCTGTTTGTTTCTTCCGTGAGCCTCATAGTGACCTCCAAGACTGTTTCACATGTCTTACATAAATTCTTAATGGTGGCCTACAGTAGGGCTGAATTTTCTCCTTTTCCAAGTAGGTGCTCAGAATTTTCTTTGTTTATTTGTTTGCAGGTTTTTTATTTAGTTGTGAGAAAGCTATTAAACAGATGAGCTTTGCATTTTGGCCACATAACTTTAATTCAAATGGATTATAGTCAAAAGTGTTTAGTACATTGCACCTGCCATACAATCATATTATCACTTGTGTCTAGATTAAAATGCACAATAATAAGTAGCATCACATTTTGGGCAGAGACATGGATTTGGAACTAAAATTCTTCCTGATATCTGGAGCATCATTTACAACTACTTTAAGATTGATCCTCTCAATCCCTGTATGTTCTTTTCCTAGATTTCCTCTAATTAAATAGCAGTGGCACAGATGGGGATGGAGAAGAGAGAGATATACATCACTGAATCTGAGTGCATATCACTTAAAGCTGGGTGATCTTACATCTTGCATTAAAAGATGCTGTTCAACAGTGTCAGACTGTTAATAGAGCACAAGTATAAAGTGTTGTGGTTAGGCATAAACAAACCAGTCGCCGTGATGATTAGACTTGCTCAATTCTGACTTCCTAAATTTTGTTCTGAAAACTGATTTTTTTGTGGAGCATTTATCAGATCATGGCTGGTTCCTGATATATTTGTTATTACTCCAGGAAAAACTGTCTGGTCCAGTGGTGAGGATTTCTTCATTGCATACAGATGCAACCAAGATATCACTGAGGTTGCTCTGCAGTTTATTTTTTCTGCATAAAGAGCCGCTGTAGTTGTCGTACCAGTGGTTGTATGAATGACAGAGGAGGCAACATAAAACAACATATGTTTTGTAATACGGCGTATTGTGCTAGTAAAAGAGAAAGCTCCTGTGGGTGATGAACACAAATCTAATTCCTTCAAAAGAAAGTGGAAGTTTAAGTGCTTTCTTTGGAGTAAGAGTTCAGAATTTATATAGTAAATAGGATGCAAGTGGCCCAGACTGGATAATTTCACCATTTCCCCAGAACACCATATTACCTGTATTAAAGCACCTAAAACATCTTTATCACTCAACTACAACAGCAGGAGTAATGGTAGTAGTTGTAGTATTAGTAGTAGTTTTTGCATTTCCACCAGCAGTCTAGCTCGACCTGCTGAAATGTTTTACTTGACTAAGATCTTGACGTTAAATTTTGGAGAGTTTTCCTTAATGCTTTGAGGCAGTTTTTATTCTTGATTTAAGGCAACTCTATTATGGTGTCATACATTTAATGTAGAAGGTCACTGATTGGATTAAAATCCTTTTTTGTTCTTCATGCTTTTCAAGGAGCCTGAATATAAAGCAAGAGCTGTAATGAAAATTCTTAGTATAGTGTTTTAGGTCTTGTATATTAATTCCATTATTTTCATACATTTCTCTTACAGTCTTTAAAGAATATTTTAATTCAAGAGCTAGAAATAATAAATTTTAAAACAATACGATACAGAATATTTTTATGTAATGATACCTCTTTTATTTTGAAAGGGAAGAGAGTCTAGAAATAGCTTTTCCCCTTTTGCCATAAACCAGCTATGCGGCAAAAAAATCAAGGACAAACCAGTCTCTTTATACTATATTAATGACACAGTGTTTCAATATCAAGTATGATAACTCATATTCAAAAAACTAATGTATAAAATGCACTAGTTATTGACTGGAAAGAAAATAGTTCAGCAATATAGAAGGCAAAAATATTTTAGCATAAGTTAAAAAAAGACATCATCAATATTGTCTGACAGCACACAAGGGCATAATTTATACCAAAATACCATGAAGCCATTATTTAAAAATTTCCTCAGGTGAAGGTAGTGTCTGTGGAAGTGTTTGCTTCTTCACTTCACATTTAAGCTTGCAAGCAATACTTTGAGATATTTCTGTATACTTTGTTGAAATTGTCTAATAAATCTTGACTTACTTAGCTGTTTCTGAAGCAGGTCATTCAAACAATGTGGTTAAGTAAGCACAATGTCCTAAGAGTTATGTTGACTTTGTAAGCCTTAGACTCAATGTCAGATTAGCTAAAGCAGCCAGTGCAGTCAAGGCATTTTAGCTACTGAAATCCCTTCATTAAAAGTAGTTCAGCAGTGGTTTTTTTTTCATGGAAACTAATTACATATCTTTAGCTGGGAAATTTATGAAAGCATTTCTATTTCATTTAAATATGTTTTTAGATGCTGATTATTTTTCAGAGAGTGCATTGACTAGTAATTCCAACAGCTCTGTCAGCTTGCAAAGACCTATGCAGACCTTTGCCCCCAGTACTTGGAAAATCTGTAGTAACATGAAAAGGAGGGGAATGGCTTTTAAGTAAGAGTCTAGGTTTAGATTAGATATTAAGAAGAAATGATTTATTGTGAGGCTGGTGAGACACTGGAACTGGTTACCCAGAGAAGTTGTGGATGACCAATTTCTGGAAGTGTTTAAGACCAGGTTGGATGGGGCTCTGAGCAACCTGGTCTGGTGGAAATTGTCCTGCTCATGGCAGGAGGGTTGGAACTAGGTGATCTTTAAGGTCCTTTCCAAGCCAAATCATTCTGTGATTCTATGATTACTATGCCAATTATAGTAGTTTTTATAATGATTTTTTAAAATATAGCCTTGTTTGTATATTTTATTTAATATGAATTGAAGGTCAGAACAAACTGAATGTTCTGAATATTATGAGTGAAAAAGAAAAAATATAATCTATTAAATATTCACAAAACCTGTCTCATTCATTTTTTTGCTTCAGGAAGGAACATAGTTATATTTAATTTGGGAATAATCTAGGTAACTATAGAAAATATATTTTTGTTTGTGATGGGAGAAGACAGAATACAGAAAAATATTATTAAATTTTCTAAACTTCCTCTTAGAGCATAATCTCTTGCAATCTGTGTTTTTTACATAGGTATCACTCCCTAGTCAAACCCCTTCAGTTCCCAAGGGTTCTTTCATTCTTTTTTTTTTCTTTTTTAAAGATTAAAGGCTTCCATCAGAGAACAAAGACAATATTATGTGGAAGGTGACCATTTAAATAGTCCCAACAGCTAACCATTAACATTAAACACATCAAGTCACTAGTCACAGACTAGACATTATTTTCCCAAATGAGTTATTCAATAACTGCAAATAGATTTCAAATTCTAAGAACTATTTCATGCCCTTGAACATTAACCTTTCTAACTGCAATCCAGTCTCCCGTATTTCAAGATATAATTTACATTTTTAGGCAATATGCAAAAAAGAAAAAGCTAAATTAATTTAATTAGTGTTGTTTCAACTTTTTTTCAGCTGAAATCTCTGGTAACTTAAATGGAGGTGATTTTTAGATCTAAATTGTGATTGCCACAGTACCTAGGAATAAATAAAAGGTTTTTCACAGAAGTTATATTTTTTATTTTTACTAAAGCAAGTTAAACATCGTCTGCCTGCTATTGCCTGCTACTTAGAGAGAAAATTGCCTCATGATTAATGAACTGAAGTTGGAAACAGGCAATTTTTCTTAAGGTCTGAATTGAAGTCAAGAATATATTTCAAGCAATTTCTTTTCAGTTCTTGTATTAGGAACAAAAAAGCTGAAGGGTTGGGGTTTTTTTTCTGTATAGGACTGTTTCCATTTTTTGTAGTTTTGGCTAGAAACGCCCCTTCAGAGCTGGAAAAAAAAATCTGTTAAAACTTGTATGATCAGGAAAAAATCTGCTTTCATGGAGAACAGGAAACTCTGATTGCAGCCAGGCAGTGCAGCTGCCCCATGGGGCAGCAAGAGCAGCCTGCACCTGGCAGGGGTCTGGCAGTGTAGGGGCAGTGCACAGGGACCCCACCTCGGGGTGTGGAGGCACCTTCTGGGGCACCTTCTCAGTGGTGGGTGTGTTGGCACAGGATCAGAAACAGCAGGAGGCACTCAAAGCTGGAGCAGCCATGTCTTCTGCAGGAGGAAAGTCCCAAGGCTGGGCACGAGGGCGTGTTTGTGTGTGGGGATGTGTGCATGTCAGAACTTGTTGGATTTATTTATTTTACTCTCAGCATCTTCTTTATGGATGAACAGCAAACATTCCTTACATATAAAGCAAGCTCTTACTCTTAGCATTGTCAGCCGAGGGAGGTGATTGTCCCACTCTTCACTCACTGGTGCAGCCTCACCTTGAGTCCAGTGCCCAGTTTTGGGTGCCACAATTAGAGAAAGACATTAAGCTCTTAGAGACCATCCAAACGAAGTCTATGAAGAAGGTGAGGGGTCTAGAGAAGAACCCATATGAGGAGTGGCTGAGGTCACTTGCCTTGTTCAGCCTGGAGAAGAGGAGACTGAGGGGGTGACTTATTGTGCAGTAGTGGTGAGATCTCAAGATGGGTGCCTATGAAGAGGGTCCCTGTCTGTTGATTGTTACTGGGTTTTATATCCCCTATAGGTCACCTGATTTCCTGATGGCACTACTGCTCATCCAATCACCTTTGCAGAGTCTGGGGTCTTCTCTTCTGATTTTCTTTTGCAGCCTCCAGGCACTGTTTTTGTTTTGTACAGAGTATCCCACAGTTGGAGTTTAACTTATGCATCTTTACCTACTGTTTACATTTTCATAGATAAAAACCAAGCCTAAAATATAATCCATGCAGCCCAAGTCTAATTTACTTTAGTCACTAACGCCAAGTTCTGGTCCATTTTCTCCTTTGTGTACAAAACCATGGTTTTACCACACATTTATATGGAAAACAGATTAGCCATAAACAACCGATCAGAAAAAAAATGTTGTAGTGGTTAAACTAAGTAAAACAAAGCACCAGTCAGGTCAAAAAAACCTAACACAGATTCCACATAGCCAATTTCAGCCCTGAGGGCTTGCAAAACCAGTGCAAAGTCTATGGTCTGTTACTGGCCACAGTGATATGGTATACTGGAACTCATTTTTTTTTGCACAGTTTAAAGAAAATCAGGACTCAAATGGTGATTTTAGACATCCTTCATAGATATCACCCTTGAGTCCTGCAACAACTGTGTTTCGTAAAAAAGCGGGTTCCCCCACATGACACATAGCTGAAGCAATGTCTCTGTTCTTGCATTTTAAGTGACCCACTGGTACTTACTTTAACTTCTGGGTATTTTCATCTCTAGGTACCCATCTCAGTTTATCTTTCAGATCAGACTATTTTACCAGTGAACATTTTGCAACTAATAAATTATTTCTCTCAGAAACAAAAGACAATATTCTATTTTCCCCCTAAAATTTCAGCACTCTGGAGAGCTCTCCAATGTATAAAAAAAGTTAATAATGGATATTGCATACTAAATGTGTGCCTGTAACACAGAGATTGTTTGGAAGTAATCTTTTATGTAATATAGAACAATATGACTGCAATGCAACAGGGACATTTATTGCCACATATTACAATTAATGAGCCTTGCTTTAAGAGATTTCTCAATTGTTCCCAGATTGTTCGGTTAATAAGGGAGGCACTGTGCAGTGTGATGTGGATAATGTCATCAGATTCTCAACATCTAAAAAGGTATATTTCATGTCAGCCTTTACTGTTACATTTTTGAAAAAGGGGTATATTCACATGTATTTGTCAATACCATTATTTTAGAGATAGGAACAATCCACTAGAGTATGTTTGTACAGCAAACATCACGAGGAGATGACAACTTTGGGTATTTAAACAGCTCAAGATGAACAATGATGCTATCAATCAGAATCTGATTTTTCTTCTAGCTTTAAATTATATTGACTTTTTCAATATTGTATGCAAATCATTTTGGATTTTTTTTTTAAAGGAAGTTAAATGCCACATAATTTTGTAGTCTTATGAGCCACAGTTTTACACATTGCTAATAATTACCACCTAAATAAAGCATGATAGAATGTTAGATGCGATAGAAATTATTTGTCTTATATAGAGAAAAATTGGTATGGTTTATAACATTTAAATCTGAATCTGGATATTGTCTCTTTACATTTCTGAAAAAAAAAAAAAAGCCCTAAAAAGTGAAACAGAAGTATCTGGAAACAAAATCTCGATATTACAAAGATTACAAAGCATTCTAAACACTCTTACCAAAATTTATAAGGTTGTGGCTTCTTATTTTTCCACTACAAAGAATAGTCTTTGTCGGTATTAATCTAAATATGCTAAAAGTCAGTCTATTATACAACAACAACAACAAAAAAGCTATCTTCCCAAGACTTTATTATTGTCTTTTAAATATGAAATTAAAATTTCTTGGTCAGCTAGCTAGCACAAATATATGATTTTAATTTATAAAATGAATATCAGTCATGTTTTATTCCTTTATATCTTTTACCATGAGATAAAATTATGGATTAAAACTTGTGTGCATTGCGCTTCCTGATCTTCAGTTTTATACACTATCCACAAATATGCTTCATTCCACTTAGAATATTATACCACTTTCATTTTTTTCTCTCCGAAAAAATGAAGCCATTTGGACTTTTATAAGCTCTAATAAAAACATTTTACTGCTGAATGATTTTGGCAATCCTATATGATGTTTACAAGCTGTTTTAAAGAAAGAGTGGTTAGGAGTTGGTCAATGTTATCACTCTTCATAAGCATCTGGAATGCATTCTATTTATTTTTTAAAGTATTTTACATACACACAGAAAAACACGCCTGGAGCAGCTATGAAAGTTTTCTTTGCTATAAACCTTTAAAAAGGCTCATCTTCAATGAGTAGACATCAGTTTAAACTTGGTCAAAACCAGAGCTATCCTGTAATGCCCTTCAAGTTTCAGAGGATGAGAAAAAAAAAACCCATCAACTAAGCTTTGCTTTGAACTAGATCTCTATTTGCTCCTTTCATCCATGTTCGCTGACATAATTTATTTCGCTCAAATTTTCAGCACATCCAATGCTGAAATTAATAGGTGGAGGTTTAAGTGTTTCCTTTTTTGCATTGACAGCAAAATAATTTTCTCATTTCCCTATTAGCTTAATGAAATTAGTGAGATCCACGCACCCGAGACTGTGATTACATGTGACTGATGATATAACTGCAAACACAACTACTCACATTTGAGTGTCTAGAGTTCAATGACAGTGATGGGAGGGTTGAGTGCTCATGGGTAAGAGCCAGGGGGAAGGCCAGCAAGGCAAATATCATGGTAGGAGTCTGTTATAGACCACCCAAACAAGAAGAAGAGGCAAATGAAATATTCTATAAGCACCTGGGAGAAGTCTCGCAATGGCTAGACTTTGTCCTTTTGTGGGACTTCAACTTACTGAAAGTACAATGCAAAGAGGAAAGAGTCTAGGAGGTTTCTGGAGTGAAATGATGCTTGGAGGCTGTCTTGGACATAGACAACATGTAATTATCAATATTTTTCTATTCTCAGAGAAGTAAATTTTAATTTTAATTTCTGTACAAGCATATGAACTTAACTTGTATACAAATAAATTTTCAGAAATCTACTTTTTACATAAGCTACTACTTCTGAATTTAGTATAAACATATCAATGAAAAAGAATATGAAAAATAAGTGATAAAATTACCTCCATGTTAGATTTGAAGTGGGTTTTGTCTGTGTGGAAAGGCAAAAATCTAATGTATGCCTCAAAGGAAAAAAACCTTCTTCCTCTACAACAAAGTAAATTATAAAGAAACATCTGGAATTAATATTAAATTAAAAAGCTATGCAGGTGTAGTTGTATGTACTATTGCTATTTCATAATGATATATTAAAAAAGATGTCTTCACACATGTACATCTAAAATGTGTGAGTATGTATGTGCATAGTTTAGAGGTGAAGTCTACTGAGTTGATAAATTATACATCTTTGAAAGAAGCAAAACACATCCTACATCTGTCTGGAGAATATAATTCCCTCTTCAAACACAACAACAAGAAGCAAAGAATAAATTGAAGAACACAGCTCAGTCAGGAATAAGAAAGCAGTAATTGATTGCACTGTTGCCCAAGGCAGCTTGGTTTATTTCTGATAATAAACCAGTGCAGATAATATTGCAGTGTCAAGGGTCATTTTCACTAAGTAAAATTCCTTCTTCATCTGATATCAATGTCTTCACCAAAAGCCCTGATGTGAAATTAATTCCCATTGTGTCATCAGTAGTTAATTCTTTAAATATATGAGGTAAATTTTGCCCCTATACAAAGGCCATTGCAGAGGTTATATAATACTTCATTATTGAGTCACACAGAGATTTTAAGCACTCTGAAATAATTCTACATGACAGCACATAAGCAAACATATCTCAGACATACAGAAGGAAGAACAAGATTTAAGTAACTGGTTTAATTAAACTAAAATTAATCTAAGGATAGCAACGCTTGAAAATATTTTAGCACTAAAGTATTACTAAGGACATCCTTGTACAAGTTCATCAATATGGTTAAGGTTGGTCTTTGTCAAATGCAAAAACCTCACTCTCCTATAAACAATTCTAGGTTTGATGCAGTTTGCAAACTGTCTCCCTTCTTTTTTCTGCACCATACTCCTTTGACTTTATAAATAGCATAATGGGCATATAGTATAATGAATGGAAAATCTCTAATATCGGTTATTTTGAAACTGCCTGCTGTGTGTTGAGTCAAAAGATAAAAGTCTGATGCCTAAAAGTGATATCTCATGGCATTTTCCTTGAACACTGATGTATTGCAATAATGTTGATAAAACACTTTGCTTTTCAGTGTAGCACTATGTTTTTCTAATGCATATTTATGTTTGAGAAACAAAGTAATTAGGAAGGTAAAGTTAATTTAAAAAATAGCTGTCTGTGTAATAAAAAGAAGCTTTAATGCAATCTGTACCATTATTCCTTTGTCATATGGAGCATAAGTGGATATTGATTTATAGAAAATCCTCTCCGATTTGTTTTGACTTCCAGATTTCTTTTCCTATCATTCTTTCTTTGTGCTATTGGTTTGATTGAGATCATAAAGGATAATGAATCAGTAAATCCTATCCTGAAGAGCCAGGGCTTCTTCTAAACATAGTGTTTAACTCTGAAACATGATTATTAAGCCTCAACACCAATGCTAATGCTACTAGATAATTGTTATTAAGGTAGACACAGCAAAATTTGTGGCAATTGGTAGCTCTAATTATAATTTAGACTTTACAGAAATAAACGTCTCCAAGATAAGTCTCTTCTATCTGACTCTGCTATTAAAGTTATTTTTTATAAAACCATTTCTTAGCAGACAAAAATTATTATGTCTTAATACTAATCATCCTTTTGAATTTCTGATGGTAACTACTGGAAGCATGAAAAAATTCATGGAAAGAGATAGAGGTAAAAATATCCTTTACTTATCATAACCAAATAAGATGGAAAACGGGCAGATTTCAGTATAAATGAATTATGAACTAGCTATTTCAGCACCTGTGCTCATCCCTCAGAAACAAATGCCTTCATATGGTAAGCTAATACTGTTTTACAGGCATTCACAATGGATAAATAATTCTGAACTCTAAATCTGTAGCCATAAGTGGATAAAGAATGTTTTTGTTAATTGTAGTTTTGGATATTGTGGCTTTTGCAAGATTAATCACACTCACAAACTTCAGCCTTACATACTTTTTGTTAAAAGGGAAATAAAGAATTTCTCAAGTTTAGCCTCAGTGATTTTGCCCACATTTTATATTACAAAGAAGAATTTGATAGTATATTTTAGGTGGGGTTTTTTTCTGAGAGGGATTATTGTTTATTTTTGGTTTTTTTTGTTTTGTTTGTTTGGTGTTTTTGTTTGTTTGTTTTGTTTGATTTTTAAAAATACTGGTTACATTACCATACTGGAGAAGCTGTTGGTGCCTATACAAAATGTCAGCACCAACTCTGAAAAATCTGAAGCATCTGGCCTCTTTCTATCCCTCCTTGCATGTAATACACATATTCTCAGGGTGCAACACAAAAAAAAAAAAAAAGAAATTTGAAATTCTAATACGTAGTTCTTTGCAGTTCTACTAAGATAAATAGTTATGCAACAAATTATACAAAGAAGTGCAGGCGTAACCTACTGCCATGGATATTGGGGAAAGTGAAAAGTTCCTTTGGAAACATTTTTATTTTAACTGCATAGCACCAAATTACCACACAAAATACAGAAAAGTAGAGAATTTATGTGTATGTTAAAATACAATCCATTAAAAATATAATGAGAGTCTATATTTGCTTTTATATGTAACCAATGAATATTTAATGAATGTGCTACATTTGGAAGTTGAATTTAAACTTAATTATAACTATAGCTAGGATGCAAGGAACATTTAAATATGTTGTATTAGTCTTCTGTGCAAGAAGTTTTTTAAATAATTGCATTTTCCTTTGACTATTCAAAAGAAATCTACAGCATTGAGTGACATCTTATATGTATCTATGATTTTTACTGTTATTCATTCTGATGTCTTTGGTCGCAGTTTATTTTTCCTTTTTAAAAGGGATGATTGCTACACATTTATACAAAGATACATAAACAGTGTTGTGTTTACTTAGGCAATACTTCATTGGAATCCTTATTTACACATTTTTCCCCTTGTGACAAGAACCAAAATGTCTGAATTAAGGGCAGTGATTAAATAAATAAATTATCTATGAAAGAAAAATTTATGAACAGTAAAATGTGAAAAAGTTTCAATGATTAAATGGACATTCTCTGCACGTGAAAAGCTTGTGCTATAAACTGTTTTATGTTTTTCTTTTGCTGAAGGGTGGTGGTGAAGATTTTAGTCACCTTCTTTAATCTAAAAAGCAAGGCAGTTTAGGTAGAATTGATCTTCTTGTCCTTAAGCATGCAAACAAGTTATACTCCTAATTCAAACAAGTTGTATAAGTACATATATACAAAAAATCCATAAATGTTTAGCTATCTTGGATAGAATCAATCAAAGTAAATCTCTCTCCCTTAATTACTGAGGGAGAAAGATGAGAACTAACCTTTAATGGGATTCATTTTACATAATTTCAGATATTTTATTTCAGAAATCAGTCATGTAGTCTGAGACAACTCTCTCCACATTTAATGAAAATATATTGCCTCTTTCAGTTAATCCATCCTTTCTGTCTCAAACAGTTTTTTTAGATTGAACTGAGTATTCTGTGCAACTACATGTTTCTTTCTTTTGATTATAGATAGAATGTAGGAGAACTATAACAGACAAAAGACAAAATTAGGCAAGATTTATTACTCCCACACTCACTTGTTTTTCTGGAAATTTCTATTTTCCTCCACCATCCACAGAAAATTTGCAAAGCTCTACCATAAATCCATAGCATCAATAAAAATCTAGACATTTCTTTGGGGCTATGTAGAAGAAAAGAGCCATCCAAACAATTTATTTATTCTGTATTACAATATTTTCTTTCTTTTCTTTCATTCTTATCCAGCTCTTCCTTTTTTTTTTTTTTTTTTTTAACTGAGATATGGGATGTAACCTAATTTGTGGTGGTGAAGCTACTATATCAGTATCTGCCCTGGACAGTTTTACACACACATGAATCAGTGATCTTAGTCTACAAGTTTTAGGAGATATTTGGACACAGAAGGTACTTTGCCTTTGCAAAGACTTGGAGATGATGTGCATTGCTCTGTGAGACTGTTTAACATAGAAATAGAACCATATACCAGAAAAGGAAGTTCAAAACAGCTGGCACTTTGTCATCCAGGCTGAATCTCCAGTGCTGCTTGCTTGTTCACAGTCAAACATATATATCTCATAATCCCATTGCTCAGGGCTAAGCTATTCAGAAGCTGATGCTGTCTCTCTGCAACATAGCTACAGGTATTTTGCAATACAAATTGCATAATTTCATAGGATGAGGTCAAGAATATGTGTTATATGACACAGGTATGACATGGGGGTATCTAACTTTGTTCAAAAGTGTAAGGTATCCTGAAATGATTCTAGAGGAGCAAAGGCAAGTTTCATAGAATCGTAAAATACACTGAGTTGGAAGGGACCCACTAGAATCATCAAAGTCCAACTTCTGGCCCAGGATAGAACAACCCCAGGAATCACACCATGTGAGCAGTGTCCAAACATTTCTTAAACTCTGGCTTGGCTCTGTGACCTCCTGAGGCCAAGTTTAGATTTATCTGTTTTACCTTACCAAAAAGAAATGTTATTTCAAGTGGCCCAGGTTTTGTTTTGGAAAGAACTAGTTATTCATCAACATTTTCATTTGAATATGATGGGAATTACTTGACAGTTTAGGTACTTTTGAGCCAGTAACGTCTAGCCTTAATTGTTCTAAGGAATACAGAGTAGTGGATATAAGGCTGATATCACAGTCAAGTGAGACTGGGTTTAATTTGGTATAGATGCTAATAGACATGTTCATTCAAAAACCTGAAGAAAATATAATTTCTCATAGCACTCTAGTCCAATCAGAGAGGAAGAAGAGACAAGAGGCAGTGCGGAAAAGACGGCCTGAAGAATGAGGTGCATTTCTTGAGGGAGCACTTGAATGCCTCAATGATCCCCTACCATTCTCTGGAAGCTGGGACACCATCTTGTCAGCAATATTTAATTTAGGAAGGTTATGAGAGATTCCTCCCATAAAAAAAGTAGTCTCTTCAAAAAAGTGCAGCTTCTACCTTTTTTTATTTTAAATTAGCTTAGACAATACTGTGTATAGAAAACTTTCTGCTTAAGGGTCCTAACAAATTTTAGGAAAGTGTCATTGTAATTTTTCAGGTGTTACCAAGTGACCTGTTAAAATAGTCATTGATTATATTTACATAAACAAACATAATTAAGAATGAAAAATTATGCAAAAAAAGTTTATTTCTAAATCCTGGATATTTTAATCCATACCACTAGAGACTAAAATTAAATAAGATTAAAAGCTCCGCAACAAACAAAACCAAACAAACTCAAAAACCAAACCCCACCTTTTTTCCTCATGAGTGCATCTATCATCTTCATCTAATAGAGGCCTGAGTCCAAACAGAAAGCAGATTTTAGTGTAAATGAAAATAAATGTGAGACATGTAAACTTGTAAAACATCTTGATATGTAATTAAAACAGCAAGAACATTGCAACTGCTTTCAGGAGCAGTTACAGAATACCCAGTGATCTAGGGATATACAAAAATAACAAAGAGCAAACAAGTGAACATAAGATTCCTACATTTCCTTGGGAACTAAAACACCCTCAGGGATTTCTATAAACTTTTATAAGTTTAACTGGAGTTTCCTTCACTGCTGATACTTGTTTGGACCCTAATTTGTCTTTTCGCTGAACAAGATTTTGCCTTTCAGCTATAACTTATGGTTGTGCTATCTTTTGCTGGATAAATGGAATGAGCAGTTTTTTGAATACTTTCCAGTTACTGCTTTTGGATCTTAAGGCCAAGAAGATAATGAGGAAAGACTGTCTCAAACAATTAAGTAGGCAGAATGACATATTTGAGAACAACCTTGACTATTACTAGACTCTAAACACTAGAAGAAAATAGGACAGTTTAGAGCAGCCCTAATTAGATGCTTGCATATAAATTGCATGTAAAAAGAAGAGGGGGAAAAATGGGTCATCTAGAGGTCTGTTGTGCTAATGAGGAAAAAATATATGAAAAGAGCTATCTAACCTGTTAGATCCATAGACTGCATTCAAAAGAAAGTGTGTCAGAGCTGCACCAACCTTCATAATCAAATCAAGATTGTATTAAGATCAGAGTTGTAATGAAAAAAGTCTCATGGAATTTCTTTTAATAGTCACTTTTTCATCTTTTACAGAAAAAGAAAGAAAAAAAAACCCAAAAAACCAAACCAAAAACAAACAAAGAAGTGCAAAATACCCACATACCCAAAACCCAAAGAAACAACCCAGTTCACTCCATCTTTATTATTCTGAGTTTAAAAAAAGTGCTTAATTTTCTATTATGTGGCACGTTTTATATTTCCTTGACTGGTCAGAGGAGTCTTTTTTTCTTCTTTGGTTTGAAGTTAACATCTTTTAACCCTGGGATAAAGTATTCCAGATGAAGCATCTTCAGTATTTTATAGATGTGAGCGGCTATGTCTCTAATTCATCATTTTCTAAATGTCATTTTTTTATTTTAAGCTTTCTGTTTTGGTGGTTTCTGTTCATGATAATTTAACATGTTTTTCTTTACAATTATTTATAGATCAAGAATCCTTGATTTGGATTCTTTTCACTCATCTCTACAAGTGCAAGGTTGTCTAAGATCCATTAGGTTTCAAACATCTTTTCTTGTTACTTTAGCTTATCCAGTTCTTTGTGGATTTTATTATTTCTTCATGTCAAGACTGCATCTTAACTGTCTAACTTATAAAATCGGCTTCATATCTTCCTAGTTCCTATACTAAGATCACAAACTAGAATGTGCATCAAGTCAGTCCCAACATAGCACCCTGAAAACCTCCAGGTGTCTGCCTCCTCTCTAATCAAAGAATTATTTTCTCCTTACATAGCGCTGTCTAAATTTTACATTTCATATACTGTCAGAGCCTTTTCCAGTTTATAGGAACATCTGGTTTTTGGCATTGTACTATAATAATTATTTAAATTCTGATAAATGAATTTATCACTTTTCCTTTTCTCATTCTCTTTCCTTAGACATATTAAAGAATCAACAGAAGCCCTCATAAGACATCTTGTTTAATATTTGGATATACATGTAGTGAAACTGAAAATGATAAACACCTTAAAATCACTTAAATTTAACTTAAATGAATGGTTCAACTGTGCTAACAAGGCAATGGACCTAGCTTACAATGGAAAATATTGCAAAAACATATTTGGAAAGCTTTGCATATACCTCATAAGCTTTTATAAAGTCATGGCTTTTGCATTTATGAAGAATTGAGCTGATCTCTGGGAGAGAGGTTCACTATAGCAGTTTGTAAATGCCTTTGCAACAGAAGAGTTATGTGTGTTAGATGGTGATTTATAAGAACCAACACAATAAATGCTAACTTCTTCAAGGTTCTGAACTCAAACGTGGCAAAAGAAATATCATGGAGAGGGTTTTTTGAAACTCTGTTGTCTGAATGAGTTACACTTTTGCTTCAAAGCTGCAACAGCTCTGTAAAATTAGGATTCTGACCCTGAAAAACAATTTTTATATTAGATTCTTACACCAGTATTTTGTTTGTAAAAGTAGCACTTTTTCCAGCAAAACATCCAATGAGGCATCCACTGAAAGTGTCCAAGCACCTTAATTCCTTTTTGCTGCTCTGTCTGTCCACAGTTTCAACAACGCTGGAAATAATCGTGCGTTTATTTCTCTTTTCCATTCTTAATATGGAGAAAAATGTGTTTTAAATGCTCTAACATGAATGCATTCCCCTATATATGAGGATTTTTCTAAAAGTGAAGCCAGTACTCCCAGATTTTAAACTGTAATTGTCAAGATAACTTCAGAATTCAAGTGGATTTTTAACAGCTGAACAACCAAAATGAAAGTAATCCAAGATTTTATAGCACATAATATACCCAAACCACCTAACCCAAGAACTTTAGTTTTCTGCTGAGGAATCCAGTAAGTTATAAAACTATAGATGATTTAACCATTCAGATGGTTCAGTCTTATTACTTGTAGAAAAGAAATATAATGTGTAATTGCATCATTTCTACCTTAGTTACTTTTCTTATTAGCTCTATGCATGTATGAACAATTTGTCTATCTTACTTCCTAATTTTTATCTCCATCATCCAATGTTTGGCATCATTAACACTTTCTGGATGATTTTCCTCTGTTGTAGAATCCTAAGGTAAGTAATGGAAACTGTTTTTCGGTTTTTTTCTTTTTCTTTTTGTTATATTTACAGAAATATTTGGCTTACACACATCACATGCGTTAGATGTCAATCTAACCTGAAGCAAGGAAAGTAGTTTTATAATAGTACCAGTTTCTCATGGATATTGAAGGGATAATACTCCACAATCTTTCATATGTTCAGGAAGCCATTTTATCTACTTCTGCAGGAACCTAATTTGTCACACTTTCAGAAGCCCAAAATAAGGCCTCTGGGAAAGACTGTAAAGGGATTAGACTTTAAATATTATCATTTTTGTTGGGTTTATGCGGCCAGATTTTGGAAGTGGGGGAGCCCACAGGGGTGACATCTGTAAGAAGCTGCCAGAAGCTTCCTCCATGTCAGGCAGAGCCAATGCCAGGTGACTCCAGGATGGACCCACTGCTGGTCAAGCCTGGGTGAATCAGAAATGGTGGTAACACCTCTGTGATAACATATTTAAGAAGGAAAAAAATGTATTGTGCAGTTGTAATTGCCACCAGAGAAGAGTGGAATGAGAACATGTGAGAGGAAGAGCTCTGCAGACACCAAGGTCAGTGCAGAAGGAGGGGCAGGAGGTGCTCCAGGCACCAGAGCTGAGATTCCCCTGCAACCGGTGGTGCAGACCATGGTGAGGCAGCTTGGCTCCTGCAGCACATGGATGTCCATGGGGATGCAGAGATCCACCTGCAGCCCATGGAAGAGACCCACATCAGAGCAGATGGCTGCCTGAGAGGAGGCTGTGACCCTGTGGGAGGCCTGCGCAGGAGCAGGGTCCTGGCAGGGGCCTGCAGACCTATGGAGAGAGGAGCCCATGCTGGAGCAGTTACCCTGGTAGGACTGGTGACCCTGTGGGGAACCCACAGTGGAGCAGGCTGTGCTTGAAGGACGGCACCCTGTGGAAGAGTGACCCACACTGGAGCAGTTCATGGAGAACCGCTGCCTGTGGGATGGACTCACACTGGAGTAGTTTGTGAAGACTGTCTCCCATGGGAAGGACCCCACAATGGAGCCAGGGAAGGACCCCACAATGGAGCCAGGGAAGGACTTGTCTCCCTGAGCAGCAGCAAGAACAACACGTGATGAACTGACCATAACCCCCCTTCCCCATCTCCCTCAGCTGTGGCAGGGAAGAAGATAGAGCCTAAGAAGGAGTGAGGGGTAGTGGGAAGGTGGTTTTAAGATTTATTTAATTTCTTATTATCCTACTCTTATTTTGTTAAATAATAAATTCGATTAACCTTCCCAAACCAAGTCTGTTGCCCATGATGGTAATCAGTGAGTGATTACTCCCTGTTCTTATCTCAACTCATGAAACTTTCATTATATTTTCTCTCACCTGTCCACTTGTGGAGAAGAATGATAGAGCAGCTTTGATGGATGCCTGGCATCCAACAAGGATCAACACATTACACCATCACAATCTATAACACTCACACAGAGATAATAAGAAATTAAAATTTCATCTAGAAATTTTTTGGAATCATGTAATGGAATATTTAAAAGTGCAGGTATATTTTAATTTCTGGCCAAAAACATTGACTATAAATAGAATAAAAAATAATATTGCATTAGGTTTTTGTGGTAAGATTTTTGTAGTGGGCAGGGGCTCCAGAACTGACTTCTGTGAGAAGACACTAGGAGCTGCCCCCATGTCTGACAGAACCAATTTAAGCAGGCTCCAAAATAAACCTGCTGCTGTCAAAAGCTGAGCCCATAGGCTGTGCTGGTGGCATTTTTGTGAGATCATATTTTAAAAAGGGTAAAATAAAATTTTGAGTGATGTATGTGAGAGAGAGAACTAAGAAAGATGTGAGAGAAATAGCCCTGCAGACATCAAGGTGAGAGAAGAAGGAGGGAAAGCAGGTGTGCTCTAGGCATCAGAGCAGAGGTTCCCCTCCATCCCCTGGAGAAGACCATGGTGAAGCTCTTAGTCCTTCTGTAGCTCATGGACAACCATAGTGGAGCAGATATCCACCCTACAACCCGTGCTGGAGCAGGTGGGTCTGTCCTGAAGGAAACTGCAGCCCACAGAGACCACACTGATGAGGGTTCCCAGCAGGATAAAAAAGAAAAAAGTTGTTAAATTTTGTTCTCTGTCATAATCACTACTGAATTTCTAGGAGGGGGTGATTTTCTTCAGGTCTGGTATAATTTGAATATGTATGTATATTTATTAGTTACTGAAAAAATGAAAATTCTGTTTTGTTAAGTAGCATATTCTAAGTACTTGCCTTGAGCTATAAGTTTTGATTGATGTGAGTGTTGGTCGCCTGAGAGTATCTTACTTTCAATTCCTGCAGCAACAGAGGATGTGTTACAGCCAGGAGTTCCTCTGAATTTAAATATTCATGAGTGAGTTAGGGTGAGTTGAGTTCAGGGCCCTTCTCACTATGGTTTTACAGCCCAGATATACCCCTTATCAGAGAAATAGTTGATGAGACTTATTTCCTCAGGTAGGTGGTGTGAGGAATGATTCTTAACGTTAAAATAACAGTTGATAATCATCCAATGTTGATATTAATAAAAATAATCTTTTTTTTTTTTAATTCAAGAAGTGTTAGTTAACTTAAATGTTGTTCAATACTCAAAGATAATATGATGGATGCTCTTCACAGACACCTACAGAGACATCTGCGGTAGTCAAATATAACAGGTTTTTCACTATGCAGCAGTGTGTTACATTGTCAAAGCTAATGAGATGTCTGATAGAAAATAAAGACAGTCCTGGTTTGAAAATTTGCATCTATTTGGGTCTCAGTTTTCTTTCAAGTTCTTCAGTAAAAACAATGTGTAAGACTGCTCAGTTTTTTCTTTTGGATATTTTGTGTTGTTCTTCAAAGGCAAGCAAAATGTTTCTAATTAAAGCACATAGAGAGCATTGCTGGTGTCAGTAGTGATAATGTTTCTATATTCTAACGAACACAACAAAAAAATATCTGTGTAGAAAAGGATAGAATATATCATTTCAGCAGAGAGGATCTGCCATGATCAGCCAACTGCCTGATAACCTCAGGGCTGACCAAGAGGTAAAGCATGGTTTTAAGGACATTGTCCAAATGTCTTTTAAACACTGTCAGGCTTGGGGCATCGAACTCCTCTCTAGGAAACCTTTCAGAGCATCTGGTTTAACTCTTTAGCCAAATTGCCTTTATATTTACCTGAAGAATACAAAGAGGCCTGAGCATGTGCACCTTCAGTACATTGCAATGGATAACTCAGAGGACAAAAAATTTCTTGAGGGTAATTTCTCCATCTCAATTATTTTAGGTGGGTTTTTTTAGTTTAAATCACATTTTTTGTAAATAAAATGATTTTGGTTTCTGCCAATGTTGTTGTTTTTTTAAAAAACACTGATTGTTTAAAGATATGATTTTATTACTATTATGAAGTCTGAAAACTTGATGTCATGTAATTAAATTCCATATTATAGAATATATATATAAAATGCATTTAAGCAATTAAACTAATATGAACAGTGGAGCTAATTGAGCAGGTATGCTTAATTACTGAATTATAGTGTTCCAGATGTAAATTCATGTCATGTGGAAGAACAGTAAGTAATTTCCAACAGTAGAGATGAAAACATCTAGAAAATACAAAATACTTGGTCAGAACTATATGGGGGTCACTATATTTAAAAAACAGAGAGCACGTATGGGCTGGGTTATTTTGTGTGCATGTGCACCTCTGTGCATGTGTGTATGCAGCTGTATTTATGAAAAGGTGGAAAGCAACTCAAAGAACTCATTAACTGAAGAAAACCTACGTGGAAAAAAGGCCTTTATGTAGATACAGAAGAACCATCATTTACATCAAATGAAATAAGGAGACAAACAGGTGCTTTAGAAGAGAGGGAAAAAAGTTTGATATATGTCCAATTCATGCAAGAATAATAATGTTCTTAATAATTTTTAAAAGACCTGTCACCTCATTTTCACTTACAACCATTAAGCATCTCTGAATAATATGTCTCAGCAACCACTTTATAGTCACGTGCAAATAATTTCATAAGTAGAATGGATCTTAAATCTTACCAGTTTAGCATTGACTCCCTTCTTTGAGTTTACAATTCAACTCTATTCTTCTTTTTAAAATATCATTCCTTTTTTGAACCCAGGCTTTTTCTCTTTCTTGCCCTGTGTTAAAGCCTTGGATGCAACACCTCTCTTGTGGAATGGAGTGCAACATGTTCATTCATAGCCATTCCCTGACAGAAAACCAAAGACTCTTTATCCCCAGCATAGAAGAGCAGTATATTCCTACCTTACAGCAGTACGGAGCCAAATTCTTCCTGATAAAGTAGTTCATTCTGTCAGATTTCAGAAGCCTAGAAAAACAGATGTCACCAGTTCATTGTATGAACTCCCTATGTGGTTGAAGGTCAGAAATGGGAACTTCTAGAATGACTTTGATTTTATATTTGCACAAACAAGTAAAATAAGTTTGGTGAATCATTCCTGACAAGAACCTTTTTTTTGCCATTGACTGTTAAGTGCCATCTAAAGTACAAGCCCAGATATAGATAGCTACACTGCAGTCTGTGAAGGACAGATGAAGTTAAAAGCAGTCATTATGATCCTGATGAAAAAGATGTGTAGAACAACAAAGAGGAAAAAAACGGAGGTAAGTAATTGTCGGATACATTTTCAAACTCCAGAACAAAATTTGTATTATTATTACCCTAAAATTTGCTTATTTTTTTTTCTCTTGTATGATAGGTTTTTCTCCTTAAATGACTGTTTTTATTTCTAGAATACTGACTCATAAGCAGATCATGAAGTGCTGACCTCAGCTGCAGTAGCAAATAGTAGCTAGGAAGACAGTCAGAAAACACTGCCAGTTAAAACAACACAATGTTTGGTCATCCATTTCAAATTTTGCACTCGAATGTATAAAAAGTTCAATTTATTCTAGAGAAATTCTTAAGGGCAAAATTATGTTTTTTAATAAATCTACACTTTTCTCTTTCGCCACTATCCGTCTTTGCATATAAGCAGATACTTTTAAAATAAAAAGAAATAATAATTAATTAATTTAAATATTAATCTTTTACAATAAAAAATATTCTTTTCCAATATCCATTTTCTAAATTTTTCTCTATCACATGCACAAAAAAATGTGGGTATATACACACAAAATGAGCACATTTGGAAAATACACGCCAATTTTCAATTGTTTGTATCAATAGCTAATTTCACATTCCTCTTTTTTTATTACTTGCTTATCTTTTAGATTGCATTACTTTTAAAAAATGTAATTGTTTTTGGACTTCTTCCCCAGCTTGTATTTAAATAATTCATCCTGAATCTTAGCAATGATTTCTGTGATGTCAGTGCTTTGGGCAACACAAATGAAACTCTAAATGGTATTATCTTGTACTTCATTCTTAATAAATGAAGAGCAATAATTCCACACTAAAGTATGTGATTCAGGCTGCTTAATTTAGTCCCTGAGAGAGTCAATGCAGTCGCCACAGTTAGGCACTCAGTGGTCTCTGAACTGACACACGATACCCAAACTTGCTGTACAGGGATATTTGACAAGCCTTATTGTCGGTAATTGAAATTCAGACTGAATCTGAATCTGGATCTGGTTCCTGGATCTGAATCATTTATTCAAAGGAAACGAGCGGCTTTTATACACTTCTTTAAGACACAGTATTTCCTTACAGGGTAATTCTCACTGCGTGACCTAACCCATGTTGCCACATCAGCAAAGCACCTTCTAAATGTCCTTCCATGGGGTGATCATGCACTGCTCACCCGTCTGTCAGCTTCCGGCAGGCTCCTCTCTGTAGGGCTCTGCCCGTGACACCTCCTCCCCCCAGGGTCTGTGCCGCCATGTGCTCCTTTGTGCTGCCATGTGCTTCTTATCTTTCCCCATACCTTATGACGTAGGAGAGTTTTTTTCCTTTCTGTCTCCATACCTGAAGCCAAGAGGGAGGCCTTAGAGGCTTCTTGAATGCCTCTATTTTGGCAACTGAGGCTAATCCCAAGTGAACAGAATCAATGGGGTCTAGAAGGCTTTTTATTAGACAAACTGCAGGTGTCTACAGGGAGCTCAAGGTCTCCACGGATTCCGTGCACTGAATGGACAGAACATATTTCATTCTAATTATATTTGTAGATGTGCACCTTTAGATACCTAAATATAGGCACCTACATGTTCAAAGTGTATCTCACCCTTCAAGTTGTTTATAAAACAGTGTTATTGAAGATAATCCTGACTATGTCCTCCAAAGGAGTAGCTCTGTGTTTTTGAAGTGCTATAGAGAAAGCTACTTTCTGTTTATATTTGGGTATCACTGCGAGAATTCCTCTGTTTGTGTGAAATTCCAGTAGATGTGAATAAAAGGCTGACACTGAAGAAGGGACTCCAGTCTTCTAAAACAGCTTAAGAGGACAAGTTGTCTGCTAACTTGGAAAATCAATTCACCTGTATTCAGAAGTAAGTAGGTAATGAATCAGCTGACTGAGGTTGCCAAATGAATTCCTAAAAAGTGAAACCCAGTGAGAAATTTTTTTTAATATACATATATTTTCAAAGATCAGAACTCTCTGCCTACTGACTGAACTGCCACTGAGGCAACCTCTCAACAGTGACCTTATAGATATTGAGCAAGAATTTTGTAGCTGCAGAGAAAGGGAAAAATAATATCATAGGTTTCATAGGATTATTAAGGAAGTCTGTGAGTACGTGTCTGATTACATAAAATTCAGTATAGGAAATTTATCTACTGGTGCAAATGTACACAACCGGTGCAAAATGTACAATGGGATGTTCAGACAAAAAGTCAAAAGAAGGTGGATCGGGGGGGAATGAGTGTGTGAAAATGGAGAGGGAGGATAAAAGGGGCCATACATATGTAAATATGCTGCAGATGAATATGCTTGCATAGCCAAGCACTGTTCCTGTTCAGTGCAGTCTGTCATGGTCAGTTATTAAATTGTATTCCTACTTGGGATGTGATATTGTTCTCCATTTGGTATGTTTGATTTGCTAGTTAACCTCAATTTACACCAGCTGGTAAAGTAGGAGGAAGACAGTCTGGAAAGACTAGAGGTTGAATCTGGAGCCTGCATAAACAGGGTCTAGGCTTGGATTACTGTGGTCTGGTACAAGATTTTGAGTGATCCAGAAATTTGGGAATGACTGCAAATCAAAGAAGAATGTGTTTAAGTCCACTCAAGAGCTTGCACCCTGCTCAGCTGGAAAGAAGAGACTGTAGGTAGTGTTCATACATAATCCATACAAGTACTGCTTGTATATTTTTGAGTATGTGTAACTGGATCTCTGGCACACATGTTCTACCCTGCTATTGGATGGACCTGCAAACAGGAACAGCAGCAAGGAGGTGAAAGAGAAGAAATCTCTTGAGCATTAAGCTTACAGAAGTCAGCTTTCCTTAAGAGAGACCACTCATGACTGTTCCATAATTTTCTTAATATTGAGGGTACACCCCTCTGTATTCAGATACATTTTAAGCTGATATATTACTATGGCTTCATCTCCCAATCATTATTCTGTCAATATTATATGAAGCTTTCAACGAGCACCAGAGTAAGAATTACACTTTCTTCACATAGTTTCCTTTATGTAGTGACATTTTAAATAGATCTTGATCCAAGAAAAGATATAACATTTTGTCATTAAGGACATAACATTTCATCATTAAGGACACCAGGAACTTTTTATAAAATAAGCATTGGATCAAGCAAATAGAGAAAACAGTTTTAGTAAGATTATTTTAGTTGATTAAAATGACTATGGTGACTAAGAGCTTGGTTTTTTGTGTATTTTTTTTCTAACTCACATCAAGAAACTCCTATTGAATTCTTGATAATGATCCAAAATTATTTCATTTACTTCAATTTACTATTTCATGCTAGAGCATGTGATTTCCGAATTAAGTATCTCACTGAAGTATCACACATTGTTGACGATGAGGAGAAAATCTAATAAAGGCAGGATCCTTTTACAATTTTGATTCACAGTTTAGAAATTTTTCATGCTATCATTATTATTAGTATGCAAAACGTACAGCAATATTTGATGTGTAAGAATGTACTTGTTGTGAAAGGGACACAGGCTATAAAAAGCAGCTGTATGTCAGCTGTAACTGATCATATGAGTACTGATAATGTGCTTCAGTGCAGTGGTAGATGAATTGGAACCTCCACTGGCATTGCTTAAAGTAACCTTATCTGACTCTTATGAATCAGACTAAGCAGGTTTAATTTTCTATTTCTCCACTGACACCTGACACCTACTTAAATGATGTTACAGCTGTAACTGAGAACTCTGGGAAAGGTGAAGCATGATAATTTAAACCACTTTCTGTAGTAATGCTGACATTTATTATTTTTACTGGTGAGAGCTTCTTCCCTGTTTTCCCATAATTTTATAGCTGAGCATCGGTTCAAACATCTAAATCTCTTAAAGAATTTTCTAACTCGAGGCTAAAACTCTAGTTTCTTCCTTCCACTTCAGTTTAAAGGTAACTGCAAGACATTATAAAGGATATGGGAATAGTTCAGATTTGTTCCAGGTGTTTATTTATAGTTCTTTTACAGACATTATATGGAATGTCTTCACAGTATTGTCCCTAAAATAAAATGTTTGGCTCTAACCTAATCTTACTCATATAGTCCAAATTTTCATACTCCAAAATCATTCCTGAGAAATGATTATTGAACACGTCATCTTTCACGTTAGGGTTCCTTCCAGTTCTTGAAATCATGGAGTCTTACTTTATTGAGATGCAAAAACGTTTATTTTTTTCCACGTCCTAATAAGTTGGAATATGCCTTTTACTATTGGTATATAATTTTTAATTTTCAGATAATTGTTGGTAAATAGTTTAACAAATCTATGATTTGTGTTACCATATTACTGATATTTTTTCTGCATAGAAGTAACAATCAGATGGACAAAAACTATAATTTACTAGAGAACAAAAATCATGTCAAAATGAGTCAAACAAGTCAGTGAGCCTGTGTTGTCATGGTTTACTTATAAACCACAGTACTTATGCAGGATAGTTCAAACAAGTTTCAAGTAGACCAAGGTTCCCACCATTACTGGTGTTAATTTACACTTTTGTTAATTCTCACAAGATAAGCCAGGGTTTAAATATGCAGGGAACATGAACAACCTGATTTTACTTGAAGTCATTGTTGTATCACATAGGCAGTGCACAGGTTTTACACCACAACCTTCAATCCTATTAGACCTTTCTTACTGAAGGCCGACTTTGACCTCGGTACCTAGCCTACAGTTCCTCACCTTTAACAAGTAAAAATCAATATATTTTTTGGTGCTAACAAACCAGTTTGCTGAAATAACATTGTAGGTATTTATAATAAAATAGTGAAGTGAATGATGATTTCTATGCATGGATCTGCATATAACTAACTCTGAAGATAAATATGATGCAGACAGTGTCCTGAGAACCAGCCAGCCGATAATAACACAAATATATGGAAAGAAAGAACAAATATTGGTAGGAAGATAAACGTTGAGACAAAAGGGATTAGCACTTGACTACCAGAAGCAGTTTGTACTGGATGTAGAAGAGTTCACTTATATAGCTATTATGTCTTACTGTTTTGACTTTTTTAAACTGAGATAATTTCTTTGATACCTTATCTCAAGACAACACAATGTCTTTATTCAAGACACAGCTAAAGACTTTCTTCTTTGACTGTTACAGGATTTTATGGCAGAACATAGAAGTCTGTCAGTATTCAAAAAGTAATGTGTTAAAAAGTTTGGAAGAAGAAACAGAAGCACATGCAAAAGTGCAGAAGTTCCATTTTATTTTATATTTAATTTTTAAATTTAATTAAGTATATTAAAACAATTGTGGCTTCTGGTTTACATAAAACAACTTATAAAACTGCTTCATGTAGCAGAACAGCTGTGTCTTAGAACTCTTTTTAATAAGCCATGTCAATATAATAGAAAGCTGCTACTTCTTTTCACAACTTTGAAGTATGAAGGTAGACTGTCAAAAAAAACCAGTTTAGCACTTTCTTTAATTGAATTACCTGTATGTCTTTCACAAAGTTCTTGGATTTTTTTGTAAGAATCCTCATATTTCATGCCATGAAATTAAGAAATAATTGAGAAGTCTCTCCAGAAGTTCTTCTGTTTCCTTTTTATTTTTCATTTTCCTCAAGCAATATTTTATTACTGTTATAGTTTTTTCCTTCCAGTGCAAACATTTAATCTTTAGAGAGATAAGTCTTATTTCCTGCCTTTGCAAATATATTAGTCATTACAGACCTCAAAGTAATATTATTGTATTGCTACCAAGTCCAGATGATATCTGAGAGACTGAAAAGTTTATTCATTTTGTTGGTCAGATCATTCTCTCATGTCACAAATTAGTTCCCAAAAAAAAAATAAAAAAGGCAAAATTTTAAAACCCCACAATTACAGCTGGTATGCCTGTGAAATCAAAATTCAGCCATAAATTATATTGTCAGAGATAGTGATTTCTATTAAGGTACTGACTCCCATGTATTTATTTGTTAAGACCTTGTCTTTTGGGATAGCAGGTTTTTAATGGTTTTTCAATTCCAAGAATAGGTAATTTATGCAATTCATTTGGCAAGGTTTTTATTCCTGGTCTTTATGGTAAAAGAGGGAGGTGAAATGTAGAATTTTTCAGGATTGATAGGATTCAGACATACAGAGCTATGTGACTGAAAAATCTTAAGTGTATAAACACACAATGCAAATCCTTTTAGCCACTCTTTATTCCTAAGTGTGCAGTCAGTTTTATGTGGAACTTTCCTGCTTGTTCTCTGCACTGCCAGGAAGCAGTATATTTCAGGTATATCTCACAGGCCTCAAAACTGACTCTTTTCTCATCAGTAAGAGGATTTGACAGGAATGAAGCAATTTCAATCTTTGATTTCTTTAGTTTTCCTCCAGAATCCTGCACCAATTTCTGAACATTTTACAAGGTGTCATTCATTAGCTATACCTTTCTTTACAGTTCAAAATGTCTTTCTGTCAGTCAGCCTCCTGTTTATATAGACTTTATTGGTTATCTACATGCTTCTTCCTTCCATATGCACTTGTTTGCTTTTCCAGGCCAGAATACTCTAGAAAATAACATATGTTAGTTAGTGAATAATTTTATACGTAACTTAGCACAAAAATAGTTTTACATATACTTCACTCCAGAATCTTCCTGAAGAACTCCACAATGTTTGAGGAATTCTAATGATAGAATATTTTGTCTTTCTCTTCATCCTGGTTGGATGGTCTATATCAGACTCCATCATGATATCTGTGGATATTAGGAAGTGGAAATTAGTTTGAGTAAACTGTAGAGGGATGAATAATCTTAAAAGCTAATCTCAGTACTACAGACTGAAAGATATTCTGAAAGATACCTTTACACTTCAGACCTTTGGGTGGGATTCAACTGCTGATGCAGATTCCTCAGTATGGGTGAATAGGAGCATGTAAACACTTTATACAGTGAGGAACTGTCATAGTCTAAGAAAATATAATCAATGTATTCAGTGGAGTCTAGAGAATTTTTCATGTTACCTCAATTTGAACAAGTCATGTCTGTCAGCTGACGAGGTCTCTAGACTCCTTTGACTGGCTGATTCTCCCATGAATCTAGTTTCAAATTAATTGCTAAGCATTACACAGAGTCAGTAGTAATGCATGTATTGGAAATTGCATCATCTTGAATAAAACTGTGATATAAATAAATCCCAGTCAGGCTCTTTCTCTGTCTCTAAAGACAGGAAGTAGGCCACAGTTTACAGGTTTGTGATTGAACTTATTCCCTCAAAATGAGGATGGCCCTATTCATGCTGTCTATTTGATAGAGAGAGTGTTGGTGCTACCTCTCTAACTGTTCCCAAGCCCTGTCTACAAAAGGGCTAGCTAGAGCCAAACACTATGGAAAAGTATCTTCCTCTATTCAGGCAGAGTCCTTGTTCAGTTTGCTAGTATGGAGTCTTTTAGATTAGCATACTAACAAACAGTGACTTTTAGTTCTTTGATGCAAATCATCTGAGCAGAGAATTTCCATTTATTCTTCTGAGGTTTCAGATGAACAACTTCACATACTAGCATTTAATTCTACAGACCATCAACAGAAGACAAGCGACAAAATATTTCTGAAGGCTCTTACTCCATTCTATTGTACAGGCATTAACTACATATGTCTTGTTGAATACTAAGTCAATATAATTGAATTTTGTTATACATATTTAGAATTAATGACCTTAATTAAAGTAATAAATATTTTAAAAAATACATTGATTAAAAGAAAAACTGATCTTTCCTCCAAAGCTCTGATAAGATGGCAGAAGAATTATTTTATTTTCAAATGCAAATAAAATGTACATAGCCAGAGGGGGTATTAAATTTTACTGTGGTATTAAATTTTTATTGTGGTAACAATAAAATGATTCTTGAGTAAAATCCCTTAAAACCTCCATGATTCAGTAGTAGCATATAATATTTCTCTTGAACACTCCAAGAATGCATTTGGAATTTGCTTACAATTATTTCCCACATAAAACACAGATTAAAGAATGTAGCAGTGCAAGAGGTTTCTTTATGCAATTAATGTATTTAATTTTGTTAACTAAATTTGATTTTTCCTTGTAAGCATGCAGCTCTATATCCATTTTTTGCTACACGAGAGGGAAATACATAGTGGTGGTTGACCTTGCCTGACTGCCAGGTGCCCAACAAGCTTCTCTTTCCCTCCCCTTCCTTAACTGGACAGGGAAGAGAAATTACAGTAAAAAGTTCATGAGTCAGGGTAAGGACAGGGAGATCACTCACCAACTTCCATCACAGACAAAACCAAACACAGCTTGGGGAAATTAATTTAGTTTATTGCCAACCAAATCAGAATAGAATAAAGGGAAATAAGAACAAATCTTAAAACAACTTGTCCTGACTCTTTCCTTGTTACTGGGCTCAACCTCACTACCAGTTTCTTTGCTCCACTGTGGATCTCCATGGTCTGCAGGGGAACAACCTGCATAACCATGGTCTTCTCCACGGGCTGGTGGGGAATCCCTGCTCTGGCACCTGGAGCACCTCCTGCCCTTCCTTCTTCAGTGACCCTGGTATCTGCAGGTATATTTCTCTCAAATTTTCTCATTCCTCTCCCCCATCTGCTGTTTTAAGGCAGTTTTTACCCTTTCTTAAACGTTATCCTAGAGGTGCCACCAAAATAGCTGATTGCTTCATTTGTGTGAGGTCCATCTTGGAGCTGGCCGGAACTGGCTCTTTTGGACATGAGAATAGTTGCTGGCCTCTACCTACCTGTGGCCACTAGTCCTCCTGCTACCAAAGCCTTGCCATGTAAACCCACTAATACCTACTGTTGACTAGCTTGAAGCACATCTGGGTTTGCAGAAAACAAATCATCTAATCCTCTCTAACCAAGCCATGCTAAGAAGTCTGGAGTTCAATTTTTTTTTTAATGAAAAATGTGAAACAGTCAAATATAATGCATTCTTAATTTATTCAAGCCACTTACTGGCATTACAGTTTTGAGAAGCAAGCTGGGGGCAAAGGAAGACAAGTGCAATGAGATGGATTCCAGCTCCCAGTTAGAAATTTATACATATTTTGGTTATTTATCTGATCATTTGTCTCATCATCAGATTTTAAAAATTTTTACCAGACTGGCATGTTAAGTTAATTTTTAAGGTCTGCTATGTCGATCTTTATCTTATGCTTGGGCTTCTCAATTGTAATTGCTATTCATAAAGAAAGAAAATAGGAAAGTTCGTACCTTGCTTCTTTCTTCCCATGTGAGTATATAAACCATATATATATATATAAGAGAGAGAGACTATATATAAACTATATATATGGTTTATATAATAAACTGTATATATGTTGCCATGTAGAATACCCATATGTAAATAAGTTATGGAGCACACAAGATCCAAGTAATTTGTTTCTTTGTCAATGAAATGACCACGATGTAGCAATATGTAAAGTGCACACCTACCATAAAATATGAGGAAGCCTCACAGAACCTTAAATATACGCAATCAGTACAGATGTGTTGTATATATTGCATAAAACAGATGATGTCTAGATAATGGGAAGTTTATTGACTGACTATTGTTCTGTCAGAGAGAATAGGAATCTGTAGAATCTAATTTTAAAAAATTGTGATTGGAGGTGACTGCTTCAGAAACAATTGAATCAGAGGACAAGTGAAGTATGAATCTGCTACTGTCCACATTTTTTGGGATATCACATAGTCACAGTCATGTCAGAATAAGTGGTCATCACCACTGTCATACAATAAAACACTGCCATAAAATAAAAATCTGAAGAAAAATCCTTAGTCCTGAAGAATTTGTTTTCTCACTGTATATTCATAAATATGAATGTCTTTATTGTTGATATTGAAAGACTTAGAAGTCAGGAAAATTATGCTAACTCTGGATCACACTTTTATTCTGCTATGCAGAGGTGTCCTAAAAAATCATGCTCATCTTTATCCTGGTAAAAGTCTTTAAATTCTATTCAAGGTCACCCAGGATGAGAATACAGTCTCCTTCTTCTCAAAGGTGACTGGTTTTCTTTTCTTCCATCATGGGAACTATTGTCAGCAACATGTCTGATTAATTTATAACATCATTCCATTAAATTTGCTTACCTTTGTCAAGTTTTCTCTCTCTGCAAATGATATACCATTTCAAGCTTTCCTAACAATAATTCTGTGTAGTTTTTTTCTTTTCTTACTTTTCAGTAATGTATTGCATGTATTATTCCATATTTACACTTGTAACATTTTCCTTTATTTTAAACACAACTATGAACATGCTGTTTGATATGGACACTTCTGCACATTCTGTAGTGTAAACAAATGAAAGGAGCATGTAATAAACAAAAGACATGATTACTTTGATTATATTAATTTGATTATATTAATTAGACTATATTAATAAAAATACTTTTAAAGATACTATTATACTATAGATGTAAAAGCAATACATTTACAAATTTGCAATCTTCAGTCAAGTTTAACTCTCAAATGCAGACATTTTTAGATTAAATTAAAATATTCTGATTTATAGTTGAATCTATTGAGTTGTTTGTTTGTTAGATCTCTCTGTTACAGACTACATTGATATTCATCTGCACCCTCATATGCAAAACCAGAGACTGTCTATTACAGTTTCAGACAAATATAAAATGAAATAAATGTTATGTTGTTTAATATTCCTAGTTTGTGCCCTCTGTATGCTGCATCTTCTTCCTTATTTTACTCCCATTTCAGCAAAACACTACTGAATAAAAAAAAATCTTCAGCCATTTTGATGCCATAAATTAATCTTCTCTGCCATGGATAGACAGAATGAAACCATCATGATTGAACAGATGCCTTCAAATAAATTGCTTAAGTTTCAGTCACTATAATCAATTACAAGCCTTAGAGAAAGGGACATTCCTAATCTGGATGCTATTACACAGGCATGGTGTTTACCAGAAAAAAAGCTTAGAATACAAGCATGAAAATTTTATCAAAATTGTTTAACAGTCAGGTCCAACAAGAAAGTCATTCTCTGAGAGGGAAAAACAAACTAGCAGCAGCCTCTGGAACTGCCAATATTTTTCAGTTATTTTAAGTTATTTCAGTTGTTTTTCAGTTATTATTCTTATCCATTCAAATAATTAATACTAGGTGTTTTGATAAGATGTAATCATGATTTGTGACTTTTCCTATGGATCTGGATTTATGGTTGTTATTTGTGTCTCTGTCAGCATATCTAACACATCCCGTTTAGGGCACTCTAGTATTGGCCTTCAAAAAGGATGTAAAAGCAACTGTGCAACTTACTGATTCATCGAAATTGTATTCTAAGCTTCACCAATTTTATCTCTGCTAGCAGGATATAGCCAAAATATATATATATTTTTTTAATAGTAGGAATCTTTAATGAGATAAGAACTGACTTTCTTGTTGCGTCTGAGTCTAATCTTGAATGTGTATGACTGTTCAACATACTTTTATTACAAGCCTTTTAAATCTTTGATTTTTATTTTAATCATCAAGACATTTCCTATCTAATATTTATTTCTACATCTGGAGGAGCAAATATTTCTGTGAATGTATTCAGTGGAGGTGATGTAGCATACATACACTGACGGTGAGAAAAATACTGTCACTCTTTCAAACCACAACTGCTTCTGCTTTTTCTGCTTATCTTTAGAAGTTCACCTTCTGCTACATTGCATAATGCATTATGTTTCTCCTCAGCAGTCCATCTTGTCTCTGACTTTGGTAAAGGTTTCTTGGTTCTCAAAAGCAGTAGTGTTAAATTTAAGTAGGCTGATACTGTGATTCAGGCGTTACTGAAAGCTATGATTTATTAATTAAAATTGAAACTTCTGTTGTAGGTATTTGGAATGGGAGGCAGGGATGAAGGGTGGGGAAGGACGAGTTTGCTAAATGGTTATTTTTCAGTGTATAGAATAACTGAATAGGCTAATTTTAAGCCTTTTTATTTCTCTGAGCTTCAAGAACTCTTTTTCTGAATGAGAACATCTGTTCCACACACCATTTCTTCTAGCTCAAATAATTCCATGACTATGGCTAATAGAAGAAATATTTGCCTCTGCTGCTTTTCATCACACTTTTTAAAATTGTAACATTTGTATATTGATTCTCCCACCCCCAAAACAAGATCTAATTTTGTGTGAAGCTGTCATAGTAACAAATATACAAACACCCCCCAACAACTATCTAAAGTATATGTGTGTGTTTATATTAAGTTAATTAGATTTTATTTAATTACAGTTATCACTAATAGATGAAATCCGAAGTCGGATTCTGCTAGCCATTCAGGATTCTTAATCCAGTACTTATTACCTACAGCTTTCATTACCTTAACTGGCTAAAGAAATGTCCAAAGGAATGCTTGTGCTTAAGGCTGTCTTTTTGTTTACTAAAGGCTCATCTTTATGTTGTAAGAGACATAAAAGTGTATGGTAGAGGGACTGGTTAAAAGACACTATTATTTGACAATAATTTTCCCCTCATAAAATTAAACAGTAACAGGCTTTATCCATTATGTTTATTCAAAACAAGCATTTCAGCAAGTGTTGATTGCAACCATGTTAAAGATAGTGGGTTTTGTTTATTTAACTGTGTTCCCAAGGAAAACAAACTTTAATTATTAGTTCCATAACTATTTTATCTGTATTTGTTCCTTCATCAGTAAACCCTTGCTCATTGCAGGCAGAACTGTGAGGCAGAACTCTCTGAGAGGATGAGATTTCAGGAGTGATAGTCAGTACCTCTTAGAGAAGGTAGAAGCCACTCTGCATAAATAAAATTGTTGAATGCATTTTGATCCTGAAATCCGATCACTCCTGCTGAACACCAGAGCATACATGAATCTTCACTAAAGAAATATCAGTATATGTAAATATTACTATAGTTCTTTTTAAAACAAAAAGGAAAAGAAAAAACCAAAACAAATAACAACAACAAGAATGGCTTGGGTTGGAAGCAACTTCAAAGATCATCTAGTTCCAACAACTCTGCCATGGGCAGAAAAATTTTCCTGTAGAGCAGGTTGCCGAAAGTCCCATCCAACCCAGCCTTGAACACTTCCAGGGCTGGGGCACTCAACTTCTCTGGGCAACCTGTTCCAGCCTCACCACCCTCTCAGTACAGATCTGTTTTCTAACATCTAACGTATCCTCCTTCAGTTTAAAACCATTACTCCTTGTCCAGTCACTTCATGTGCTCTCCATCTTTCCTGCAGGCTCCCTTCAAGCTTCATCCCAACCAAACTTCATCTCTATACTCTTCCCATGTTACCTGTCCTTATTTCCACTGCCTGTGCTTCTTTCCATTTAATTTGACCAGCAGTTTGCTACCATAATATGAATGGCTGTAACTAGTATGGATATCCATCTCTTTTCTTTACTGGTAAAACAATTGCAGTTTATATATTTGTATTGGTTTGAAAACAAATCAGTGGGAGATCGCAAGTCAGGATTAAAAATTAAAAATAAGTGTAATAATACAAGGTAAAGCACTGACAAAGTCAGATACAACCTGACACCCTGTTAGGGTGGTGACAGCAGTCCAAATGAAGTAGTTCAGTTGAAGCAGTGATCCTATGGAAGGTCTGGTCTCCAGCTGAAGGTCCAGTAGTAGCTCTTGTCTTCTGAGAACTCAGTAGACAGGGCTAACTTAGGCAGTTCCAAGGCCAGGTTATATCCAAGTGGGAATGCTTGGCTCCTCCCTCCTGGGCGGAGCATCTCACAATAGGATGAGTTAAGTCCATGAGTCATGCAGTGGTTTCTTCATGGCCCATTGTCTGTTATCAGGGGTGGGTCATAGCAGGAGATAACAGCTAATGGCCCACAGCTGGTAACAGAATACTTAAATACATCTATATTGTAACCTAGGACAATATTACAAAGTGGTAATATTTATCTTGTTTTGTAGTGTTGAAATGGTAATATTTTCATTTTCTCAAGCCACATACACATTGTATTTCCATCAACTCAGTTAGCTGATAATACCATAGAGAGTACAGCTAGGAAAAATTTGTAGATCCAAAAAACGTGGAATTTTCCGTTAGCCTATTTATAAATGCAGATATACTTTGTGTGTTAAGTTTCAAAACTCAGGTCCCAAACACGATTTATATTGAATCCACATAAAGACCAAACTGAAGTAAATATCGTCATTTCATTGTTTATTTTCACAAGTGTCTTGTTTTGGGAGTACTGTGAGTGTGTTTATTTCATAGGAGAAAATCATGTAGACTACGTTTCGATCATGATGAAGTACTTTTTAATACTAAACAACTTAGCAGTTGGGTTTGAAATTACCAGTATTTAGCTTTCAACCTGTTACATGCATATTGTGTGACTGATCATTTTAATTTCCTTGTGAAATAAGTGTTTAAGTGTGTGTGCGTTTTTAAACTACTTCATTAAGGCTATTTTATTTTTTCCAACAATCTTTAAAGGTCTACAAATACAGATTACATTAAATACATTTCACATTAGGGGTCTGACTAGAATTCATATAGGAAAACCAAAAATAACATAAGAAATCTAAAAAAAAAAATTAATTACAAATGCATGTTACATTGCTTTGACAGCACATTGTCCATGGATGTACTTAATGATAGAACACAGCCTCCCAGAAACAGATTTAACAAAATAGCAAAAAGGGTAAAGAAGGTGTGGGTTATCATAAGTAGAAAATGCTTTAAGGTAGGTGCCATTAGTACAGAAATTAAGCAGAAAAGAATATCACCACTTACTAGGTAACAAATAGGATTTTAAAGATGGCAAATTAATTGACTTCAATAGCAGGATGTTTTGCCATTTGAAATTGAGGAGTTGTCAAATCAAGACAGTCGAGTGTAATGAACACTATTTGTGCCTTTGGACATCTTGCCCAAGGATTTCACAAGTATTTAAGTCTGAGATATAATACTTAAAGGAAGTAATGGGTGAATAACATACTATCAAATATTTAGCTTCATCAAGGAAACAGGCATTTGAGAATTTAAGGGACACACAAACCAGTTTTGGCATTTGTACTTCTGATGTAAATCTGCAGGAATGTTTCAAGGAATATTCTCAAAGTTTTTACTGTTCTTCATGACATTGATACCATTCCTTATGTTGTTTACAGAAAAATATTAGCTAATAGGCTTCTGTTTTGAAATGAAACCACATGTTTATTGATGCTTGTACATAGACTCCTAGATTTACAGTCATAAAAGGAAATAATTGGCATGGAGAAATTTTCTCAACATATGGAACACATGGAACTTTCTTTGATGTATAAGATTAAGACTTGTGAATTCGGTCTTTTTAGTCCTTGGTGTGATGGACATTTCCTAATTGATGTTGTGTCCATCTAAGACTACACTACTTACACTGTAAGACAAGTGTAATAATATAATTTCATTAATTTTCATAGAAGTTTGGTATTTTTATAAAGTACGTTTCATACATTTTTGATGTGAACAGTCAGAAGGGCAGTGAAAATGGGGAAGAAAAAGAAAATGTCTGAAGAAAAGTAGCAATAGAGCAATTGCCTAGCAGACTGGTAATTATGAGCTTGGGAATTAGACCTTGGATCCAAAAATATCCTTGAGAAGTGCAGGTGGCCTCTGTGAACTACAGCCTAGGTATCTAGAAACCAGCAACACAGAATCACAGAATTATTTGGATTGGAAGAGGCCATCTAGTTCCAACTCTCTTGCCATGGAGAGGGACATCCTCCACTAGACCAGGTTGCCCAGACCTCCATCCAACCTGGCCTTAAACATTTCCAAGATGGGACATCCAATTTAATGCTATGACCTGCCCCTGAGGTGTGGTAAATGAGGTTCTTGTTAATATAATATAATAATATATTAGAGTGAAATGACACTGAATGACATGGGTATTTTATATATATGTATATTTTAGAACAATTTAATTGCAATTGAAAGGAGGTCTGTACCCATTTTAATTATTATCTATGGTAGTATGACAATATAAAAGTATGAAAATATACCTTAATAAAATATATATAGAAAAGAAAGAAACAGAAAGAAAAGACAAGAGTAGATAGCAGAGAGGAAAGATATCACCACCTGTGGATCCAGTGCCAAGACTTGATTCTTGCAATTCAGATGTCTGTTGATTGAAATAATGGTTGCAGTCTTGATCTGTAGTGGGTGGGGGGAGCTTCTACTTTTGTCTTATGGATGTACAATTTTGTCTCAACTAATTCAGAATTAGGGAACACAACCAAATTTAGCCTGGGCTTTGATACAAGGATTTGTATGTATTTGTAATCATATGAATCAAGGAATATATATTAAGCTTCCCAGTTCTGCCTTGGAAGGCTTTAGATTAATGATTTCTTCGTTTAATGTTTCAGAGACATTAACAAGTGAGCTAAATAACTTTAACAAAACAAAAGAAAATGTTATATGGGAAAGGGTTGAGTCTCTCTTCCTACACCAGAAGGAAGGACAGCCACGGACTGCAAATGAGACAAGGGTAGAATACAAAGTAAACCTTTTACCACCTCTCATGCAAATCTATCTGTGAGCGTTCCACATCACAAGAGGCTATGAATTAGTGAAAAACCAGGAAACTGGAACAGCCGGCTATGATATAAAATGGTATAAAACAGCCTGGAAAACTAAAATTGGACTGAAGTAACAGAAAACATCATCTATTTTCTGTTGTTAAAAAATTCTGTATAAATCCATTAATTTATAAATAACAATTAAATAAATACTATGAAGAAATTAATTTCTACAGAAAACTAGAAATTCATATCTGTTGGCTGCACAAAAAGGGTTATATCCTATGCACTCGTATGTCTGTATTATATAAAAAGGATTTATTTTACACAAAACTGACCATCTCTCTCTCTCTCCCAGATCTTCCCATGCTGCATTTACTTTTCCTAAACAGGCTGAATTCTCTGCACAAACTATCTGCAGATCTTGAACTCTCCTTGGGGACACTTGACTGACTCCATTTTGAAGTGGCACTGTCTGTGATCTTAGTGTGCTTCATTTGAGCCCTCTTTTGGAGTCGGTTTTGTTTGCCTTCACATTTTTGTCACGGTTGAGTTCCTTTCTTGGATTGGTTTGTCCTCCCCTTGTGCTAGTTTTGAACGCAAACCAGGGAGAGACTCAAAATCAGAACTACAGTTTAATAGGAAAAATTAAAAATAGTTGCAATAGTACAAGAACACTGACAGAGTCAGGATACAACCTCATACACTGTTAGTCAGGGTGGTGGTAGCAGTCCAGATGAAGTGGTTCTGTTGAAGCAGTGATCCTGTAGAAGGGTCTGGTCTTCACATGAAGCTCCAGTGGTAGCTCTTGTCCTCTGGGAATGCAGTAGGTAAGGGCTGACTGGTGTTCCAAACTCAGATTATATGCAGGTGGGAATGGTTGGTTCCTCCCCCTGGGTGGAGCATTACACAATGGGATGATGTAATTTTATGAGTCATACAGTGAGGCTAGATGACCCATTAACAGAAGAGATCCCTCTGGAGGGAGTTATCAGGGATGTGTCATGGAAGAGATAAAAAACATTGCCCCACCTGGTTTTAACAGATGGTGACAGAATACATACTTTTGGTTACAGCTTACATTGTAACCTAAGACAACCCTTTAAGATGACCTGGCCACTTCTGAAATCTGTCTAATTTATTTGATACTGATATTATAAGGAAGAAGATGGACATTCCATTCGAACTTTGGAAAAGAAATTTAATACTGCTTATAAATGCTATAGCAATCAACCTTACAGTCTTTACTGAAGTCACATATTCCACATTCTTAGGGAATGCTTAGGATTTTTACAGGATATGTGAGATTTAAAGAACCCCAGAAAGCCTCATACATAAACAAGCAAAGGCCGGATTTCTCTCTTTTTTTTTTTTTTTTTTTCAAGTCAGAATTAAGCCTTAAAGGTTACTATACAAAAGAAAAAAACCACAGTACATTTTATAACAACAGCACTGGTAGGCTCACAGCTATATTCCTAAGAATATTGTTGTTAATGTATCTCATTATCTCAAAGGAAAATTGAAATGAAATGATATAGAGAGGAAAACAGCTGGGAACTGGTATGGTTTTTTGTGTCTGTGTATAGATAATGTACCCCTGATTTTGTGATATGTGTCTTTTGAGATAAACCTAATATTAATAAATTATCAGTCAATAATTCCCAACAGTGTGATTAGCAGTTCAATATGCAATACTAGCACAGTAGAGATTGAAAGATTATATGCATTGAGCTAATGGATAAAATAGCAGAAAATGTTGATTCAGAAGTCCTAAGCATTATGTAAAAGGGTTGTCACAGACTTGTGTAGAATTATTACCAGAAAACCATAAAAACCAGTAAAGGGAAAGGTTGAATAATGAGAAAATGAAGGAGAAATTCATAAAAATAGGAGATAAATATAATTACCTAACTGCACAGATTCTGGTTTCACTTACAGAAACTAAGTCAGTTTCTTAATATTTAAGCAATATTTTTTATTTATAGGCAAGAAAGAATTATTTTAAAAACCAATAAATGTTTCTGTAGTTTTTAACGGAAGGACTACTGTGATCTTCTTGGCTAGATGACCTTATAGAAAATTTTCAAATTAATGTTTTAAGTTATAAATATTTAGAATAATTAGTAACAAAAACTACTGTATTTTTTTTTTCACTGAAATGACTATAGAGTATCCTTGTTTGCCATGAAACAGATGCTATATTTTCCTTTCAGTATTGCCTCTCTCCAATTAAAAAAAAGTATTTTTTTAATTTAATCAACTGTGTGGGGAATTTTTATGAATGGCTAAAGAATGTTACGGGAATTCAGTCAGATATCACTTGAATATGTGCTTGAATTCATTTCTGCTCAAGAAACAGTCTCACAAGGATACATGTCCTACACAACATTATGGAATACAGCTACATGGCACAGTGCTGCATTGTTGGCTCAGGGCTTCTTTAAAAATATTGAGTTTGTCTAGTCCAGATTCTGAAATACAGAGCAAGGACACATATTCACCCCTCGCTAATGGTTATCAATACATGGGTGACAGGATTAACTGGAAATGGTGCACACTTCCCATGATTCCCTGAGCACTATTCCGCTTTTCTACACAACTCTCTCACTCTTATCCCTACCTAAAGAATATTCCCCACTTACTGGAATACTGGGTGCTTCAGCTGACATGCTAGCATAGCTCACTTTTTAGAGGATCTCTATCCCTTTTACAGGTGTGATGCATATTCTGAGAGTGGTTACTTGACGGTCTCCAACCATTTCACTCTATTTTCTCAAACATTCAAATCATCTGATGCAATGTTGTCAATTATGCTTGGGTAGTCCATTAGCTAGCAAAATAAGGGCTACCCGGCACCAGTTTTTCTCACTCTAAATTAGACATAACTAATAATCAGGTGAACCATACCCTGAATACCTTTCTCTATTTTACTGCAAAGAGCTCATAGAGGAGCCCAAACTTGATATAGTGGGTTGGAGCTGACTTGATTGATGGGCTTTTGGGCCAATTGCGCTTTTGCAATTTTTGCATATTTAAACCGCATGGAGGTGCGGGAACTTCCCTTTTTGTTCCAGCTCTCCCACGGGGAGCAGGGGGAAATGGGCCCCAGGCTCCATCTCTTGGAGTGGGCCTGAGCCTCCCCCTTTCCCTGGCCCCGGGGCATGGGCCCCCCCAGGTCACTGCAGGAGAACCGTCTCAGAGCCGTGGGCAGCTAAGAAGCAATCATAAGCTGCTGAGTAGCCAAGACCACCCGGCGCATCTTTCTGAGGACTGGCAGGCTTTCCCCCTCTCCCCCCATCCACGATGTGGCCCCGTGAAGACCCGGCAGGAGCCGATGGACTTTTCTGCAACCAACGCAGCTTGAGTCGAGCTGAGGAGGACATCATACAGCCAGCAGCATAAAGGGAAAGAAGCTTTTTCTCCAACATAAAGCCTGAAGAAAATCATGGCAGCTTCAAGGTCAGAGGGAAAGAGAAAGTAAGTCATGTGGGATGGAGCTGAAGATGGTGGTGGGAAAAGAGGGCGGAGCGCGCCCACCGTGAAGCTTAAAAATGCTTTCTCCAGGCCGTGGTAAAAACTGTAATATCACAAACTGTTCTTTCCTCTCTAAGCCATTTTAAAAGACATGGGGGGATGAGAATTCTGTGTGCAGCCTGCAGAAAAAGAAAAGTGGCCACGCCAGGTCACCTAGTAGCTGTAAGAGACTTTTAGAGTTTCTGTGAAGAAGAGAGCCATTGGTTTCAGGCTGGAATTTGCCCATCCTTAAACAAGAAACACCCCACATGGGGCCCATGATTGGCAATGTGAAAGAGACTGTGAGATTTTCATGAGAGAGATGTCTTTCACGGCAGCAGATTTCCGGGCATGTCTGTGGCTAATGGCAGTTTGGAAACCACATGTAGAGCAGAGAAAAAATCTCTTTTTCCCTAAATATTGGAGGGACTTTTTTTAAGAACTGTAAAACTGACCAAATCGATGTTTTGTTATCCTTTGTGAGAGTTGGATAAAAGGGAGGGGATGCTGGAAGAGAGGGAAGTTTAGCTTTTATTTCTTATTATTTCTTTTTACGTTTAATTCTGTTAGTAATAAAACTTTCTTTTTACTGTAATTGCTCAAGCGTGTACATGTTTTGCCTCACAAATTTCAAGTTTTTCTCAATATAATCCTATTTCCCCTTATAAAAATAAAAATGCTGCTTAGCGAGTTCAAACCACGACACTTGACCATCTAATAAAAAAGAAAAAGAAGAAAAGGAAAAAAAAGATTGGTTGGTTACTCTCTGGGCTGTACCAGGCCAGGCTCTGATACTGTGCAGATACATTATGGAGACTTGGGCTGCTGAGTGAATACTGAGAAAGTCTTCTTCAAGATAAGAGAGTCATAGGTACAGCTGGTGGTGGGACTGGGGAGAGGGACCATTAGCACCTCAAGGAGTCATGAAAGAAAATACCAGAAGGCAAGTTCTAAAACCCTGAAAGAACAAAGACAGGGAGGCCAAGAAGGTGGCTTGGTCTTGTCCAGAACTGATTGGAGATGGCTGGTGTCAGGTTGGGCCTGGCCATCAGCATTCATAACAGTGCTGGGACACACAAATAGGGTTTTCAAAGTACTGGTTTGGTTTTCATTTTTAGGGTTTTCATTTGTACTGGAGGTAAATTCCTGAGAGCAAGAATTAACTAAGAAGATGATTAAAGCAGTAAAAGTTAACCTTTAAAAGATTATTGAGACTGTTTTCTTTAGAGGAACTACTGTTTTAAGATTAAGTAATTTTGTAGTCTCACTATTAGAAAGCTCTGCATCAGAATGTCAGACTTGTTCTGCTAGTTTTGCCTAAAGAAGAATTTATTTTAAATTAAATATATTCTTTTCCTTTGGCTATTTTCAAAAATTCTGCCTCATCTATAGAAATGACTTAAAAACTGCACTCTATGTGCTAAATTTTCTATTATCTTTTCACTAGTAAATTTAAATTTGACTTATAAATAACTCTGTTATTATTTTAGAGGGTTTTTTTCCTTTGAAATTTTATTTTTCTTGTGGTAATGGCATAAATCACACTGTTAAATGTGCAAATTATTCCAAATATCCATCTATATAGTCTGTCATATTGCTTTAAAGGACATTTATGAAAAATTAGACTAGAGTATTTTTGAAGGAGCAGCTACATTTCTTTTTTAAAAAAGTGGATTATGTTAGGTTTTAATCTTTTCAGGGAGAACTGTTTAAAGAATGAAGACATATAAAACTGACCCCAAAACAATGGTATTAAATTTCATCTAGTTACTAATGCATAATAATGACTGCTTTCTCAGACACATCTTATTAAATAAATCTTTATTTTATGTATCATATATGAGATTGGAAAAGCAACATAAATTTTTTTTGTGATTGATACTACTCATAGATGGATTTACTTTTTTTTTTTCTGTTTATCACCTCATTTTTCAGAGTATTGATTATCCTTTGTGCTGCATCAATATGCTATCTTTTCCATACTCTTTTCTCTGTTGCAACCTCTTCTAGGCAAAAGGTACTGATTTATACACTTCCTGTATCCATCTTCTGCTCAAGCACTTCTACTGGAGGTTCAGACAATTCCTTGGGGTTAAAAAGCTATATAAAGACATACATTATTCATTTTTTCTTTAAGTAATAATTTCCTTTAAATTCAAATTTAGGCACCTTAATGCATACTAGATAGTGACTGAGAATGTTACTCTATTTATTTGACCAGTAGACTGTATAAATATTCAGTTCTATGAGAAGGCTAACATTTCTTTTTTTTTGGTGGATATTCTTCTATTTTCTGTTATGGACATTTTAATATTTATTTTGTTCTTTCACTAAAAATGATGGTATAAGTTGTTATTTCAAATAGTTTACAGCAAATTTCACTGCACTCTGAATTTAATAAATGAAAACCTGTTATTAAAGATTAAAAAAAAACAAACAAAACAAAACAAGAAATTTAGCTGATTTGCCAGAGCAGAATGAAGGTTACTTCCAAGTTGAATGTTTTAGTTGAGAAAGTATTTAATGAAATGAATTTTATTCAAGTGAAACTATTTCTGAGTTTCTACCAATGTGTTATCTTAAATGTAGATCTTTAGGTTTTGTTGGGTTTAGTTAGCTGATTTTTATTTGTTTTATTTAGGGAAAAAGAACTGTAATCCAAAAGTGAAATCCATTTACTTGCACTATGTATATTCCATGTTTTGGACTTGATAGCTTCTGAAAACATTTTCCAACTAACTTTATTCAACTAGTTTTACAATTGTTTTACAAGTTTTTTGCCTAATCAACTGCTTAAATTTCGCCTAAAATTTCTTTTAATAGTGTTATATTGTTGTCTGTCACAGATAGAATTAGAGGCAAAATAGTCTCAAGAACAGCAGCACACCACCTAGTGACATAAAATCTAATATTTTTCTCTCAAATTTGGATGGACATAGTGGCTGGATAGCAACTTCTATACCTCAAAACCCACATACACGCATACACACAAAGTCTGCACAGAACATGCTCACATCAGCAAAGGCCTTTGGTCCACTGGTACTGTGGTCTCCAGGGAACAGGATGCTGACTACAGCTGGTCAAAGGGTGGTTTGCTCTCTGGCTTTTACATAGCTAAGTTCCTCCTTGGACTCAGCCTTCAGCATAGTGCTGGACATTCATGGATGTGTCTCCCAACAAGACATTGTCATTTTTACTTTTTAACACTTTCTGACAGATATTGTTACAGTCTGATTTTTAAAGTTATTAGAAATGAATCTGCACAAATTAAGGTGCAAAAGAGACCATATACCAAAGTCAATAGTATAGATTTTATTTAATAGTAAATATGAGAGAGAGAGAGAGGGAGAGAAAGAAATAGAAAAGAGGTGGGGATACAGAAAGAGAATGAAAGAGACAGGTTAAAGAAAAATATTAAAATCCACTACTCCGTGGATCCCACCGGCACCCCAATGATCCTCTCCATCTGGTCTTCTTGGTGAGAGTCCCCCAAGAAAACTTTGAAACCAATTGATTAATATATGTTCAGGCCAGGTGGGAATGCCTAGGCACTTCCCCTAGGGCAGGGGCCAGTTTGACAGTCTCTTGCAGCAGACTCTGGATCAATTTCATCACTTTGCTTCACATACAGTCCCGTGGCACAAGGCCTCAGGAATAAATCTGGGGAGCAGTTCGGGGGTCTTTGATGGATTATGACTACCCCTCATATGCCTCTCCCATGGATGTGTCCCATGGATGTGGCCTTCCCAGGGTTGGGGGTTCCACAGCTGGACTGGGTTGTGTAAGGGAGGATGGGTGTCAGTGCCTCTGAATAGAGGTTACACCACAAACCCAAAGCCTCCTCTTTCCCCCTCAGTTGGGGTGGGAGTCTGTATATTTGCCCTCAGCAAATGGGTCTGTAGCCTCAGCTATCCTGAACCCAACCAGAGATGATTCTCAGCACAGCTGCTGGGTTTGGCTTTCTTGTGGATGCACTCTTCTCCCTCACCCTTGTTTGTTTTTCCCTAGATCTGTGCTGATTGAACAATAATGTCTTATCTGGAGTTCCCTTAGGTGGCTTAACTCACAGTCCAAAGTTCCCCTTAGGAGACATCTTCAGGGAGGGGAGGGCTTCAGTGGCTGTAGCTTCTTTATACAGTTTTGCCATAATGGCTAAAACCCCTTTCGTAAAAATGTTTAAGCTATGAACCATAACATTTTAGGCTCTGACAAATATTCTGCATAAATAGACAATGGCCTTGTTAGACCTGTAACCCCAAGCCAGTGTCTCTGTTCCAGTTTGAAAGCAAACTAGTGAGAGACTCCAAGTCAGAAATACAATTTAATAGGAAAAATAAAATAAAAGTAGTAAGAAAAAAAGCAACCCACTGACAGTGTCAGAGTACAAATCTGACCCCCTGACGGTCAGGGGGTTAGTAGCAGTCCAATTAAATGGTGGCTGCAGTCCTCCTGGAGTGATGGTTGGGTTGAAGCAGTGATCCTGTAGAAGAGTCTGGTTTTCCTCTGGAGGTCCAGCAGCGGTGTAGAAGGCTCTGGTCTTCCTCTGGGAATCCAGTGGAAAAGGCTGCCTTAGGCAGTTCCAAGGCCAGGTTATATCCAGGTGGGAATGCTTGGCTCCTCCCTCCTGGGCGGAGCATCTCACAATAGGATGAGATAAGTTCGTGAGTCATGCAGTGGTTTCCTGATGGCCCCTTGTCTGTTATCAGGGGTGGGTCATAACAGGGGATAACAGCTAATGGCCCACAGCTGGTGGTAATAGAATACTTAAATACATCTATATTGTAACCTAGGACAGTCTGTTACTTTCTTGATACCTAAAGCCAATTAGTAGTCAAAAGTCTAAAGTGTATTATTACCATTTTACTTTCCTGCCCTCGGTGTGTTAGAAGGAAATACATTTCGAGCTTCTCTCTCATTTTTTTTTTTTCCCAGACATACCTAAATCATGAGAGTTCAGTAGATGAAGTCTGGAGCTTTTGGAAACCCTCCCCCCTAAAAAAATTACCGAGTTATGTTAGCAAATGTCAGAATCATTTAATGAGTTAGAGCTGGACAGATGGACTAAAGATCTCATTTGTTTGAGCATGCTTTTAGGTAAGCTTCACCATATGACACTTTTTAAATATAACCGAACACTAAAAAATGTTGTATAATATTTATGACCTATTTTTCATGCTTTTATATACCAGCAGCTGTGTTCAATTTGTTAGCATTTACTAGTACAGATTAATGTAATTTTTGTAATTTTGCTAAGTAATAAATATCTTTGAGTGTGTAAGTAACATTTCACAAAGAATGAAATTCACTTCACTGGATTAGATTATTAAGTACATGACTTACTTGATTTCCAGTAAGCTACCAGTGTACATTATTTTAACCATAGAATAAGCAACCAGCAGGATTATTTATTTGTACTCAAAAGTAAAAATACAATCCTCCTTTTTCATTTTTTTTACAATTAGGTAGCTCTGTTTTCCATTTGATCTTCAAAGCAGCCTCACAAATGAGGTCATGTTTTGTTCTTTATTTCAAAACACTATTCTTAAAAGAAAAAGCAACTATGTTTAAAATATTTCTTTGCAGTTCAGGAGCAATTTAATGCAGTATTTTCAGTTCAGTTTTGGTACATTCCAAGCTTTGTGCCACTTATTGTTGTTCCCAATATTCCGACATAAATTTATTTTCATCAGATTCTGCCTTACTTGGCTTTTTTTTTTTTTTTTTTTTGTCTTTCTCACATCTTTGCTAGTGTTGGAAATAAATCAAAACAAAATCCAATCACAAAATACAGCAAGACACAATGGACCTCTATTCCATGTTTACAAAGTAATATCATAATATTCATACTCTGATAAATTTCTTCTCATTCTTCAACCAGTTAATTTCAGCAATATTCACAAAAGATTTTAACACAGGAGAAAGTAATGAATTTGAGATTTGTGTTAGTTAATACATGCTAACATTGCAGAAGGCATTTATTTTTATATTTTATAAAACGGAAGGCATCTGTTGTGTCAGACTGTTATTTATTTGAAGTTTTAGTATGACTTTCATATCGATTGACGGTTTCTTATTTGTCTTGCACAATTTCATACTTCATCTTCTTCAAATGACTGTGGTAATTGGTCTTCAAGGCAGTTTCTGTTATAATCCCATGTTTCTTCTTGGTTTTCCCTTTTCTTTTGCTTTTTTTCTTTTTCCTGATTGGTATGCTTCATAATTCTTCCAGTTAATATGTACCTTCTATTTTGGATTGGAATGTCAAAACTTGAAAGAACTCTAATCTGTATAGAAGCTACTGCAGATGCTTATGTAGTACAGCTGCCCCTGAAGGTGTAGTTCCAGTTAAAAAAAATCTATGAAAAAAACTACTTGTTACCAATATTTTATATTCTATTGAGCTGAAGAATATCGAGTGCAGTAAAAAATATAATCCTGGAAGCCTAAATTTTGTAATTTCTAGGAATTAATACACATTTTTCCATTAGCTAGAAAACTTCTTTAAAGCTGAACTGTTGTGAGTCTGTTTCCATTACTTATCTGATGGGGTATGTGGCATTCCACTGTGGGGAACTGTGAGGAGTTCTTTTAAAAACGGATGGTCGGGAAGGAAATGAAGCCAAACGAGGCAAACCTTGTATCTGAGAACCCTTTATTGATAATAAAAGGAGAGGGAAAATTATTTGCCCAAGTGGAAGAGGGGTAGAAGA